>CAUJNA010001505.1:0-72899 GCA_963377175.1 Effrenium voratum
GTATTATTAATCAATTTAGGCACACCTGACGAGCCAAAAGTTGGCGCAGTCCGTCGGTATTTATTTGAGTTCTTGAACGACCCAAGAGTAATTGATTTGCCTTGGTTGTTACGCAAGATCCTTGTGAACTTGATAATTGTTCCATTTCGAGCATTTGGTTCTACTAAAATTTATAAGCAGCTTTGGACAGATGAAGGTTCCCCATTAATAATTTATGGTGAGGACGTTAAGGGCATGCTACAAAAGCAATTAGGTGAAGATTTTGGTGTCCATTTAGCGATGCGCTATCAAAACCCGAGCATGGAAAAAGTGATGGGTGAAATGCGGCTCCTCAACTATAAAAAATTAATCATTATTCCATTGTTTCCACATTATGCCTCAGCAAGTTCAGGCTCGGCTATGGAAAAAGCAATGCGAATTTTAAGTAAATGGTGGGTGATACCTGAGATATCGATGTTAAGTCAGTATTGGGATCATCCGGCCTATATTGGAGCTTTTGTAGAACGTGCTAAGCAATATAATATGGAAGAGTATGATCATGTGTTGTTTAGCTATCACGGTTTGCCTGAGCGTCACGTTGACAAGGTTTATGATGATGGTGTTCCATGTGCTGACCATAATTGTGAGAATGAGATAACAGAAGATAACAAGTATTGCTACAAAGCCACATGTTATGCTACGACCCGTTTATTAGCGGAGAAATTAGGCATTCCTAAAGAAAAGTATACTGTAGCTTTTCAATCTCGACTAGACAACAAATGGCTAGAACCTTTTTCAGATAAGGTAGTGGAGGAGAGAGCAAAGATGGGCGATAAAAAAATCTTGGCGTTTAGTCCAGCTTTTGTTGCCGACTGCTTAGAAACTACGGTGGAGATAGGTATTGAATATCAAGAAATTTTTGAAGAGCATGGCGGTGAAAAAGTGCAATTGGTTGAAAGCTTGAATGCCCATCCAATGTGGGTTGATGGACTTGAGCAGATGGTGAGAGAACGAGCTTGATGCTTTTACTTTTTTAACAGGATAGGACTTGTTTTAAATTTGTTATAGAATAACTTTTAGTATTTTATCCTTCAACATCAAGTTTCATAAAATTTACTTTATCAAGATTAAAAGTAGTATTCATCGAGTTTTATTAAGTCTATTTTTTTTCATTGCATTCATATGGATTAATGAGGCTGAAGCACAGGTTGTATACAAAAATGTAGATCAGTTAAAGATTAAACGTTGTTTCGAACAAGCCCTGGATCAATATGAAAGTTTGCAGAATAATGAAATCATTGTTAAGCGAGCAAAAGTCCGCATAGCTACTATGCAAGCACAGCCAATAATAGGGTTCTTAAATTTATTTTCCGGCAAGAAACGATATAAAATTAAAGTTGGATATAATATTAAAGATGAGGAGTCGCTAAAACTTGTAAACTTACCAGATGATGTTTTAATCGGATGGTTTGCTCATGAATTGGGGCATGTTTTAGATTATCGACAATACTCAAATTTACAAATGTTGGGTTTCGGTATACGTTATCTTTTTTCAAATAAACACCGCAAGCAGGTAGAGCACGATGCGGACTACATTGCAATAGCTCATGGCTTTGAAAATGAAATACTGGCCTTAAAGCAGTATATTTTGAAAAATAAATTAATCAATGAAGCATACAAAAATCAAATAAAAGATTTTTATCTACCACCAAAAGAGGTAAAGGTTTGTGCTAAAGATAAGGAGTTGATGAAGCCCTATTTAGACCTATAAAAAGTTTATTCTATTGGAAGTGAGTACTTAATAAGAAATACTTTTACTAAAATACTTCTTCCTCAACCAAAACGAAACACGAACCAATAAAATTAGAGCCGGAACTTCTACTAATGGTCCAATAACTCCAGCGAATGCTTGTCCCGAATTTAAACCAAAAACAGCAATAGCTACAGCAATTGCAAGCTCAAAATTATTGCCAGTTGCGGTGAAGGCTACTGAAGTGGTTTTGTTATAATCTGCACCAACTGCTTTTGTAAAGAAAAACCCAATAAGGAACATCAGAGCAAAGTAAATTAACAATGGAATTGCGATGATAATCACATCCATGGGGATTTTTACAATCATCTCTCCTTTCAGTGAAAACATAATAATGATGGTAAATAACAGTGCTACTAGGGTTAATGGAGAAATGCTTGGTATAAATTTTTCGGTGTACCATTGTTCCCCTTTCAGTCTAACAAGTAAAACACGACTCAAAATACCCATTAAGAAGGGGAGACCTAAATAGATGGCAACACTTTCGGCAATAGTAGCAATGGATATATCTACAATTGCACCCTCAAAGCCAAAATAGGGAGGAAGCACTGTAATAAAAATCCATGCATAAAACGAATAGGCGAATACTTGAAATATACTATTTAGTGCTACCAATGCTGCCCCGTATTCACTACTCCCTTCAGCTAAATCATTCCAAACTAAAACCATTGCAATACATCGAGCTAAGCCTATTAAGATAAGGCCAACCATATATTCTGGATAATCTCTTAAAAAGATTATGGCTAAGAAGAACATTAGCAATGGACCTATGACCCAATTGAGAATGAGGGAAATGGATAGGATTTTTGTGTTTTTGAACACCTTAGGCAGTAAGGAATAATTCACCTTCGCTAAAGGAGGGTACATCATTAAGATCAACCCAATTGCTATGGGAATATTTGTAGATCCACTGCTAAAGGAATCAACGATACTTGCAAAACTGGGTATAAAAAAGCCAAGACTGACCCCGAAGGTCATGGCAACAAAAATCCAAAGCGTTAGATTTCTATCAAGAAAATTTAATTTTTTCATTGCTTCTTTCTTCTACCTACTAGGTCTAATTTGATTAAATACATAAAATAACTCCGATGCGATTTGAAGATTTCTTTCCATGTATTGCTGATCTTGCTCAGCTAAGCCGTCAAACTGCTTAGGGTCTTCATAGGTGATGGGAATTCGTTTTTCTGCTCCGGCAATAAACGGACAGTTGCCATCAGCTTGTGAGCAGGTCATGATTGCTGCAAATTCAGATGCAGGGTTAAAAGGAGAGTCGTAGTGTTTTGAAAATCCAATTATAGGGTGTTCATTGTCAGAAAACTTAATGCTGTATATAGGATTATCCGACTCCGTCAAGTATTCTATTTGAAAACCCGTATCGGCTAAGGTGCTTATAATCGACTTGTAAACAGCAGTTTTCTCAGTTCCACCAGAATAAGAAGTAAAATTCTCTAGCTTAAAGTAGAATGCCAGTGTTTGAGCCCACACCTGGGTTAAAATGCTTCTTCTGGAATTGTGTGTGCAAATAAAATTTAAACGAATCGGTAGCTTTTTATCCTTTTTATCCTGTATGAATTGAATAAGTGGGATTAAGGCCTTTTTCCGTTCCTCAGTTATTTCATACGAGTTTAACTTCTTGATAGTAGATTTAATCGAACTTCTCATTTTGATGCTCCATTTATAAGCTTAACAACAACCACCGCCTGGTGTACATGCATTTGTTGTTTCTAATTCTGAAAGATTCTTTTTTGTTTTTTCAGCAGGAACTCCACATTGGTCTTTAGCCAAACAGTCGGTTTGTTTTGTGGTTAGTAAAAAATTTGTTCCATCAAAGTCAAGCCCAAATTTCCCTATTGTTTCTGCTTGATATTCCACCTCAATTTCTAAGTCTCCAATGCTTAACTTTTCCTGTGAGAGCTCAATGATTTTAAGCAATTTTTCAGGATGTAGTCGATGGTCATAATCGTTGGCGTCCCACAGTTGGAAGTTGGCCACCTCTTCGTTTCTAATGGTGCCGCCACAATCGATAAAGTGCTTTGTTATTCTACCCACTTCAGTCACATGGAAATGACTGGGAACTAATTCGCCATTTGGCAATTCAAATGCGATTTGATTAAGCTTGTTTAGGTGTTTTTTTACTTCTGATAGTTTCATGTTATTTATTTTAGATGAATATTTTTAGCAACAATTGGTAGGTACAGAAATGTCTTGATCTAAAAAACCTGCAATCAATTTTTTCATTTCTATCCATTTTGATTTATTGATGCAATAACAAACACTGGTTCCTTCAACATCTCCTTTTATTAAACCCAATTGCTTGAGTTCTCTTAAATGTTGTGAAATAGTTGCTTGTGCTAAACCAATTTCATTAACAAGGTCGCCACAAACGCAGGTGTTTATTTTAAATAAATGTTGTAATATGGCTACCCTTGCAGGATGTGCAAATGCTTTAGCAAAAAAGGCTATCTCATTTTGTGCATCAGTAAAAAGTTCTGTTTTGGCTAATCCCATTTGTTAATTTTATCGTTACATTGCAATATTACGATTAAGTAATAAACAAAAGAATTATTTTACTTAATTTTTTGAGGTGAGCTTAATGGTTTCTAAAAGGAGAGTAGTACAGATAGTAGATAAAACTTGACTACTTTATCAGAAATAACTGTGTTGCACCATTGTTATTTCCTACAAATATTAATTCTTTACTACTAAATTCGAGTAATTCCAGATCTTTTACATTTTCCTCAGCTATGAAACCACTTTTATTGCTTCTGATAGCTTTAAAATTAGCTTTACCGTCGTTTAATAAAACTATTCCTTTGCTTGCATCTGCTTTAGTATTTTCAATTTCTGATTCATACATGTTTCCCGCTAAAATCAAATCGAGGCTTCCATCCTTGTTGATATCAGAAATCGATATTCCATTTACTGTAGAGAATTGAGCTTCAATGGGTAGAATTTTAATTTCAAAATCATTCTCGTTTTGTAGAAATACGGAAGATTCAAACATAGTTGCTTGTAGCTTGGAGGCTTCCTTTAATTCTTCCCCATAAATACCAAATAAATCTTGATTTGCAAATTCATTAAAGCTAGTGAATTTCTCGCTCACCATTGGTAGTTGTTCAGTAGAACACTCTTTACCTCTTACTGGAAATAAGCTGCCTTCGATTTCTTTAGCGAGAATAATTTCCGGCTTACCATCATTATTTAAATCGTCATAGAATAATTGAAAGGGTTTCTTTTCTGAAGCGTGAAACTTGTAGTTTAGACCTAAGTTTCCTGCGATAATATCTTGATCTCCATCATTGTCTAAATCTGAAAATTTTACCGAATTCCACCAGCCAAATTTATCAGAAATATTGTTTTTCTCTTGCCTAAATTTATTTCCAACAAAAGTAAATAGACCGATTCCAGTCCATTCCCCAACTACAACAAGCTGAATGGTATTATTTTCTTTCTTCCAGTCGGCGTCAGTAACCATACCGAAGAATTCTAATTCAGGGGCAATTGATTTTATAACGTCAACAAAAGAACCATTTCTGTTCTCTAATAAATAGTTTTTTGGTGACAAAGGATAAGCACCACTTACAACTCTGCTTCCAATAAAGATATCTAAATCTCCATCCTGATCAAAGTCAAAGGGTAAAACCTTGGATGTGTTTGTATTAATTGTTGGAATATTTTTACTTGCATCAATAAATGATTTATCTTCCGTTCCAAAAAGCAAGTAATCAGTTACTTCGGTTGATTTATCGAATTGATAAGATCCACAACCAACATAGATATCATTAATTCCATCATTATTGAAGTCGGCAATCGCTCCGGAGGTTTCCTCCTTTTCAAAAGAATTAAATGCTTTGATATTTGACCATTGAAAACCTCCTTCCTTTTGGTAATATATGCCACCTTTTTGCTTAAACCCACCAGTTATGTAAATGTCATTCAATCCATTATTATCCAAATCGCCTTTTATAAGTTTAGGACCATAAGAGGAAAGCCGGTGAGGAATTAATACTTGATCTTGGTAGTCATCGTAATAGCCATCTTGATGGAGAAAAGCAGGCTGCAAGTTATCAGATAAATCTTTGAGCATTTGATCCCTTTGGAAATCTTGTTTTTGTTGCTCATCGGGAAGGTACTCAACAAGCAATTTTTGATTGGCTTTCTTATTTAATAGGGTTTGTACTTTCCCATCAGGCCAGGTGATATTAATTTTATCAACTTGAGTAGCATCTCCAAGTCCAAAATGAGCGATGCATTCAGAGGAACTAAAATAGCCTCTAACTGGGCTAATTAACTGTTTTTGAACTAGTCCATTGGCTTCCACTTCAATAGTTGCTCCAATTCCAAACCTATTCTTCGATTTTAAATCTTTTAATTCAACAATTATAGCGTTCCCCTGTCTTTTTTCGGCAGATAAGTTTTTGAGAATAGTAGCTGGCCTGTTTGTATTATTCATGATAATATCCAAGTCCCCATCATTATCAAAGTCTGCAAAGGATGCTCCTTGGGTTATACCATTCTCTTCAGTCAACCAGGTGCCATTCATTTGTTTAAATCTTATACCATCTACATTCTTGAAAACATAATTGCTTTTTTTAGATTCAGGCAGCAAACCCATAAGTGAATTGATGGTTTCTTCAGATACTTGAGCTCCAGTTTGATTTATTTTTGCAACCTCATATTGCTGTTTTTGTAATCCATCTCGGTCTTGAACGTTTCTTTTTATTCCGTTGGTAACGTATAAGTCTTTTAAACCATCATGATCAAAATCAACAAACAAAGGCGACCAGCTCCAATCAGTTTTACTTATCCCTGAAAGCTGACTTATTTCTGAAAATCCTCCTTTCCCATTGCCCAGATGAAGCATATTATGCATGTATTGATAATTGTATTCATTATCAACCATAGTTTTAAAAACATCGCGATCACCCATAGACATAGAGGTTTTAGACTCTTTGTAATCAGTTAATGACATGTCAAGCACCATGATGTCCAAGTTTCCATCATTATTGATATCACTTACATCGCTTCCCATGCTAAAAAAACTCGTGTGCTTAAATCGACTTGTGGCGACATCTCTAAATGTTCCATTTTTCTGATTTTCAAACAAGAAATCAGGGCCTATAAAATCATTGCTAACATATATATCAGGATAGTTATCATTATTAATATCACATATTACTGCATTTAAACCGAATGCTATTTCAGGAGCTATTCCAGCTTTTGAAGTTATATCGATATATTTTCCACCCACGTTTTCGTATAACATATCTGAAGACCCAAGGGTCTTAGCCTGTGTGCTATTTGCAATGGCTTCTTTTGGAGCTATCCTTTGAGTGTAGTCAAAGTTAACAGGCGTATTCACCAGGTATAAATCCAAATCTCCATCTAAGTCAATATCTAAAAAAAGTGATTGCGTTGAGTGCAACTTATTATCAAGACCGTATTTTTTAGCCTCTTCTGTAAATGTTAAGTCTTTGTTGTTAATGAATAGTTGATTGGCAAGTCGAGGATCCCCGGTTTCAAAAGGCCCACTTCTACAGAGAAGTCTTTGTTGTTAATGAATAGTTGATTGGCAAGTCGAGGATCCCCGGTTTCAAAAGGCCCACTTCTACAGAGATAAATATCCATGAACCCATCATGATTTATATCCACTATAGTAACACCAGTACTAAAAATGTTAGGCTGCTTTGAAATTCCTGTTTTGCTTGTAATATCTTCAAAAGTTAAATCACCTTTGTTTAAGTAAAGACGATCTTGAAATAAATTGCTCACAAAAAATACATCTTGTAGACCATCATTATTAAAGTCTGCAATTGCCTGACCAGCACCCATGTATAAATGCATAAAATTGAAGTAATTGTAAAGTACTGTTTCTTCAATTTTGTTTTGAAAGCCGATGTTGGATGAACTTGAATCTAATATCTCAAATTGTATCTTGGTGCTCTTCTCTATCTTCTTTGGTTGATTGAATCCTGAAGTGTTTTCTTGTTTTTGACTACAAGAAATAATAAAAAAAACTAAAAAAAGAGGCAGTACTTGCTTTATCTTAAGATTCATATTTTAATTGAAAAAGTGTTAAAAATTGGATGAAAAGACGAAGTAGTAAAGATACTACTTTTGATAAAAGGATGACAAATAAATCATTGCTCTAGAAGGTTTGCTGATTTAAATTCTCCTTGTAAATAGGAAAATGATGGAGTTGTATTTGCCTTAAAAATTAGCCATGTAATTTCTCATCTGTTGGCCGTTTATATTTCCATCGTCTATGACTCCAAAGCCAATAAGCGGGATCATCTTGGATAATTTCCTCCAACCACTTGGTATGGGTTTTAGTGATGTAACCATAGTCGGTTTCGTTTGGTGTTTCGGTTAATAAACGGTATTCAATTTCATAATGCCCCCGCTTCATTCTAAAAATATTGGCAAAAATTACCACTGCATCTATTTCTTTGGCAAACTTTTCAGTGCCAAATTGAACACCAGTTTCTTGGTTTAAAAAAGTCATCCAATAGGCCTTTTGAGTTTTTCTTGGCGATTGATCAGAACCCAAAATAATGGCATACAATTCATTATTAATCGATTGAACTTTTTCTTTTATCACTTGAATGGGCAGCATTTCTAAGCCATATTTAGAGCGACTCCTTTTTACTTTTTCATCAAAAAATTTATTTTTTATCGGTGTGTATAAGGCCATTGCATGATGCTCCAATGAAATACCAATCGTAATCGCAAAGAGTTCCCAATTCCCATAATGACCTCCAACCAAAATCACTTGCCGACCTTGTTTCTTGTATTTATTAACCAACTCTACATTGCGGTCAATCATCCTTTTTTGAGCGGTCTCTTTAGAGATGCTAAACGCTTTTATGCTCTCTATTACTAGATCACACAAATGTTTATGAAATTTTGATTTTATCTTTTCAATTTCCTCTTCATTTTTTTCAGGAAAGGACTTGCGAAGATTTTCGTGAATCACCTTTTTGCGGTAACCAATTAGAGTAAAAAGCACGAATCGTAAAAAATCGGACAAAAAATATAGCGCCCAAAATGGCAAATAGGATATCGGTAGAATAATAAAGTAGTATAATAATCGAGAACCCATTTTTTTTATGATATGCTTTTAATCGTATAATTATTGCTCATAAATGAAACTACGTCATTAGCCTTTTTCTGGTAAAAAGCTTTTCCAATTGGCGAATTTAATGAAACAGCCATCACCGATTTACCTTTGAATTCAATTTTGCCAAGGGATATCCCAATTAAAAAAAGGTTATCACCACAATCAACTAAAGATCCAAAATTGATGCTATTAGCCCCTTTAGCTTCCATGGCTTCAATTAGACTTTTTTTCTTATTTCGTAGTGAAGCTAATCGATCTTCAAGCCTGCTTTTTTCCTGACTCATCATTTCTCGACTAGTTTCAAACTTATCACCTGCACTGCTTTTTGTTTCTTGACTCATTTCTTCTCGAACTGATTCAATTTCAGCTTTGAGCGTTTTTTCTTGTTGCTCAATTTCACTGAAAATGGCTTTTAAAAGATCTTGCTTTAAGCTCATGCCTTTGATTTTTTTACGCGTGCAAAAGTACACTTCATATTTACTTTAATTCCAAAGCTATAAAAGCAAAAAGGATCGCTTTTTACGCTTTAAGCATGCTTATTTTTGCAGTGTGAAATCCATAGCTACCCTTACTTTATCAGAATACCCACATTTTAATCAGCAGTTGCTTCGAGCAAGTGAGGCTTTTGAATATACTTGTTTGCTATTTTCCAATGGTTATGACGACAAATATGGTAAATATGAACTACTAGGCGCTTTGGGAGCAAAGCAAGTAGTTCAAGCTACTCAAAATTCATTTGAAACCTTAAAAAATTCAATTGAAAAACGTCCGAAGTGGCTATTTGGTCACTTTAGTTATGAATTAAAAAATGAAGTTGAGTCCTTACAATCAAAGCATTCAGGAACAATAGACTTCCCCAAGCTGTCGTTTTTTGAACCCCAGTTTTTATTTTTACAAAAGCGCGGTGAGCAACAAGTTGAGCTGCTAGTTCAAGAGGATGCGAATGCTGCTGATGTGCTAAAGTTTTTTAAGGAAGGAGGAGGAGGAGAGCAAAAAACAGCTTTTGACTTTCCCGTATTTACAGCAAGGCAATCGAAAGCTGCTTACCTAGAAGCTCTTAAACAGCTAAAGCAACACATTCAGTTAGGGGACATTTATGAAATTAATTATTGTCAAGAATTTTATTCAAAAAATGCTCATTTTGAACCAATTGAGGCATTTAATTTATTGAATTCAAGATCTCCAATGCCTTTTTCTGCTTTTTACAAAATGCAACAGAAGCATGTGTTAGGAGCTTCTCCAGAACGGTTTATATGCAAAAGAGGGAATCAATTGTATTCCCAGCCTATTAAAGGAACTGCCAAACGTGGTGATTCTAAGTCTGATGATAAGAAAATTAGAAATGCACTAAAAGTTGATTTGAAAGAACAAACAGAAAATGTAATGATTGTAGACCTTGTGCGAAATGACCTTTCGCGTACTGCAGCGAGAGGTACTGTCAAAGTTGAAGAGTTGTTTGGCGCTTATAGTTTTCCACAGGTTCATCAGCTGGTTTCAACCATCAGTAGTCAACTTTCTGATAAGTACCATTTTGTTGATGCTATCAAACATTCCTTTCCGATGGGCAGCATGACAGGCGCACCAAAAATTAGTGCTATGAAAATTGCAGATAACTTAGAAAAAAGCAATAGAGGATTATATTCTGGATCAATTGGATATATAGAGCCTAATGGTGACTTTGACTTTAATGTTGTGATACGAAGTTTGGTCTATGATGCTGAAAGTAACTATCTTTCACTCTCCGTTGGCGGAGCAATTACCGACGGATCTGATCCTGAACAAGAATATCTCGAATGCTTATTAAAAGCAAAAGCTATTTTTGAATCTCCTATTTCATAATATATGCTCAACCGCTTTATTAAAATTATAAAAAATAGTCAGCTAAATGCATCTGATAAAGTCTTGTTGGCTGTAAGCGGTGGTGTAGATTCAATGGTGCTGTGGCATTTATTTGAAAATGCGAATATTAAGTATGAAGTGGCTCATGTGAACTACAGCTTGCGCGAAAATGAAAGTGATAAAGATGAAGCTTTGGTGGTGAGAAAGGCCAAAGACTTAGGAGTAAAGCTCCATCTCAAAAAAGTAGATACTAGAAAAAAAGCTGAAGCGGCCAAGACTTCTATTCAAATGACTGCCCGCGATATTCGCTACCAATGGTTTGATGAAATAATGAAGAACACTCAACTCTCCATTTTAGCAACAGCCCACCACTTAAATGATAGTGTAGAAACTTTTTTAATCAATCTTAACAGAGGGACAGGACTGAAAGGCTTAACAGGTATACCATCAGGTGATAGATTGTTGCGCCCTTTATTGCAGTTCACTAAAAAGGAACTCAGAGACTATGCTCAAGTCCAAAATATTGAGTTTAGAGAAGACGAAACCAATGCGGAAACTGATTATGAACGCAATTGGTTCCGGCATGAAATTTTAAACCGCTGGGAGAAACACAATCCGAACTTATTAGATAAGATGCAGTTGACTTTTAGTCGTTTGCAAAATGCACAGCAGCTTTTAACTGATTTTTTAATAAAAGATACCAAGCGACTGGAAAAGCAATTGCATGAAAATGAATTATATGTAGCTGATATTTTAGCATTGGTTCAACCGCAAGAGGGTTTGTACTTTCTTTTAAACCCTTTGGGTTTTAATGAAGTTCAGATTACTGATGTGTTAAGCTGCATTTCAAAACAAGAAGTAGGTAAGCAGTTTGAAGCAAATCAACATACGCTCTATGTAGACCGAGAAAAAATATTCATCAAGAAAAAGACTGAAAATTTAGGTGAGAATAGGTTTTTAATTCACACTCCTTCAGAAAACATAACTCACCCAATCGAACTTAACTTTAAGCAAATTACAATAAATGAATCTACTCAAGTAGGTAAGAGTATATCAGGGTCTGAGCATTTTGATTTAGAACTTCTTGAATTCCCTTTAGTGTTGCGGAAATGGCTTCCGGGAGACTGGATGATTCCATTGGGAATGAAAGGGAAAAAGAAAATTAGCGACCTATTGGTTGACGCTAAAGTGCCTTTGCCAAAAAAGGAAGAACAATATGTGTTGTGTTCTGGGCAAAACATAATTTGTCTGTTCGGTGTTCGAATCGATGATCGATTTAAAATTACAAATCAAACAAAACAAGTCCTCCAACTTAGTTTTAAAAGCACTTAAGAATGGAAGTTGAAAAAAAGAGTAAGCGACAAGCATTACAGCTTTATTTAATACTTGCTGCCTTATTTATTGCATCTTTAGTTGCAGGAAATCTGATTTTTCAGAAATTTTTCTATTGGGACTTTTTTGGCATTTACACCTTCGAAATTTCTGTTGGAATACTACCTTATCCCATTACTTTTTTAATCACAGACATCATCTCTGAAATTTATGGAAAGCGAAAAGCAAATCAAGTAGTCATATCTGGGCTTTTTGCAACTGTATTTGTCTTGGGTATTGTGTTGCTTGCAGACACAGTGCCAGCAACAGCATGGTCTCCTGTAGGCAACGAAGTTTTTCATAATGTATTTGGTTTGACAGGGGTTGCAGTTGCAGCATCAATGGTTGCTTATTTACTGGCTCAACTAATTGATATACGAATCTATCATTTTTGGAAAAATTACACGAAAGGGAAGCACCTGTGGCTTCGAAATAATGCTTCTACCATGACCTCCCAGTTTGTAGATACTGCTTCAGTATTGTTGTTGCTCTGTATATTTAATGCAATCAAGTGGGAATTGTTTTTGCCTCTCTTGCTAAGTGGATTTTTGTTTAAGGTCTTAATTGCAGCAATTGATACTCCATTCTTATATCTTTTTGTAGGCATAATCAAAAAACAGTTTGACTTAAAAGATAATGAAGAATTAAATTCACTACTGTCCGATTAAAAGTTGTTTTTAGAAAATGAGTGTTTAATTTTTAGTCGTCCATTGAAAAAAAATGAAATCAAATCGAATAAAAACCTTAGTAAAACCGGAAAATTCCGATTGTTTGAGGAAATCATTCGGCTGCACTTTGGTTTTTAAAGATTTGGTAAAATTTTATTCACAGGACGAGTTTTTTTGTTTCGTTTTTTTCACGGCGAAAAAAATGAAAAAATTACTTACCAAAAAAGGAAACCCGTATATAATAAAAATGACAATAAAGTCTAGAGGAAATAATATAAATATCATGTATTCAGCATTGTACGAAATTTGATTTACTTCTATTTACACTGTTTTTATTTTTTTTTATCGGACAACAATGAATTAAATTATTGATTTTTATTTTTACGCAGATCTCGCTGATTTTCACAGATTTCTTAAAATGTTATTCTCAAATATTGGATTAATAGTAACAATCACTTTAAGTACTTAAGGCACCTTTAACTTTAAGTACTTTTAATTCCAACTTCCAAATTGACATTTTCATATCATGTACCCAACTTATAACACCAAATTCTGAACTATAAGTCCAAGAAAGCTTATTTTTGAATGTTTCAGAATTAAAATTCAGTTTATGCGAGCTATTTTTTTGCTTTTTAGCATTCTATTTTCTTCTATTTTTTCTCAAGCCCAAATATTTGACCCTGTTAGTTGGACAACTGAAACCAAAGTATTTGAAGATGGAAAAGTTGAATTACTGGTCCATGCCACAATAGAAAAAGACTGGCATTTATATTCTCAAACCTTACCGAGCGATGATGGACCAATTGCTACTGAATTTACATTTCCTAAAGCCGATGATTATGCGCTAAAAGGAAAAGTAAGGGAACCAAAAGCAAAGAAAGAATACGATCCTAACTTCGATATGGAGTTGAGTTATTTTGAGAAAAAGGTCACATTCACTCAAGAGATTACAAGGAAGTCGACCAAGGCTTTTGAAATTACTGGGGAGGTATACTTTATGGTTTGCGATGCTGAAAAATGCTTGCCACCAGAATATGTGGACTTGAACTTTAAAATTCCTGCATCGACTGAAGCAGAGAAGGAGGAGAGCGACGAAAGTGAAATCCTTGAAGAGTCTTCTGAAGTAGGAGCCATAGATGTAGAAGCTGAGGAATTAAATGAATCAGCAAAAGAGGATCGACCTGCAGTGATTTGGAAGTATTCAGTTGAAAAATTAGAGGATAATTACTATGCGCTTTCGTTTAAGGCAGATATAGGTCCAGGATGGCACCTTTACTCTCAAGAACTTCCTCGAGATGACGGGCCGATTGCCACTGGATTTTATTTCAAGGAAGAAAACCACGAATGGATTGGAAAGGTGGAAGAGCTTGGAGAATTGATTTCAGATTATGATCCAAACTTTGAAATGGACCTAAACTATTATGCTGAGCAAGCTGAGTTTGTTCAAAAAGTAAAAACTGATGCTAGCTTCATTCGAGGAGAATTTGAATTTATGGTTTGCAACGATGTGATGTGCTTACCTCCAGAACTAATCGAGTTTGAATTCGATTTAGAAAAAGGAACGGGTATTAATGTTTTAGAAAAAGCAGATCAAAAAGCTGATTTAGATGTTGCTACCGTAATTCCTCAACTTCCTCATGTCGACTTAGAGGCTCCCCTAGCAGAATGCGGTGATGAACGTCAAGAAATTAGCAATGTTTGGATGGTTTTCTTATTTGGTTTTATCGGCGGAATAATCGCCTTGTTAACCCCTTGTGTTTTCCCAATGATTCCGCTTACGGTGAGCTTTTTTACCAAAAGCGATGGTGATGGAGCAAGTGGAAAAGGACTTGGTAAGGCCATATTGTATGGTTTTTTCATTTTTATGATTTATGCCATTTTAAGTATCCCATTTCATTTCAATACTGATCCAGCAGTCTTAAATGACATCGCTACTAGTGTTTGGTTGAACATCATCTTTTTTATTGTCTTTGTCGTTTTTGCTATTTCCTTCTTTGGTTATTTTGAGATTACCTTACCAAGTTCGTTGACAAACAAAGCTGACTCTGCTTCTCAAGTAGGTGGGGTATTGGGAATATTTTTCATGGCATTGACTCTGGCACTCGTTTCCTTTTCTTGTACTGGTCCTATTTTGGGAACTGTATTGGGAAATGCTTTAAAGAATGGACCTTGGCCAATAACAGCTGCCATGAGCGGTTTTGGAGTGGCACTTGGACTGCCATTTGCGATTTTTGCTGCCTTTCCAAGCATGATGAATAAATTACCAAAGTCAGGTGGCTGGCTAAACTCAGTTAAAGTAGTGTTAGGGTTTATTGAATTGGCCTTGGCGGTTAAGTTTTTATCAAATGCTGACTTAGTTGAGCAGTGGGGATTCCTCAAGAGAGAAACCTTCTTCTTAATCTGGACTTTAATTGGCATTGGATTGTTTGCCTATTTAGTAGGATGGCTAAAGTTTCCTCACGACTCACCCATAAAAAAATTATCTCCATTTCGAATTGGATTTGCAGCGCTAGTTTTGGCTTTCACGATTTATATCGCACCAGGTGTATTAAAGAATCCACCTTGGAATCACAATGTATTGAGTGGTTTCCCTCCACCGACTTTTTACGGATGGTATGAAAAAGAAACTTTTCACGCTGAGTTTGATAGTTTTGATGAAGCCTTGGCAGAATCTAAACGTGTGAATAAGCCCTTGCTGATTGACTTTACTGGCTGGGCCTGTGTCAACTGTCGAAAAATGGAGGAGTCTGTTTGGACAGTTGAAAGCATCAAGAAAAAATTAGAAGAAGACTTTGTGCTCGTATCCTTATATGTTGATGATAAAGTGAAATTGCCAGAAGAACAGCAAGGAGTTTTTGAGTACCAAGCAGGAGGACAAACCAAGAAAAAGAAGATTAAAACAATTGGCAATAAATGGGCTACTTTTCAAACTCAAGTATTCAATAATAACTCACAACCCTACTATGTTATGTTAAGCCCTGATGGTTATTTGTTAGGTAATCCAGTAGGTTATACACCAAGTGTAAATGAGTACGCTGAGTTTTTGAATTGTGGATTGAATACCTTCAAAGAAAAAAGTGGTTTAGCGTCAGCGCCATAGCCAAACATACTAATTAGCCCATATTATTGTTTGCAACACCATGGGTGTAAAAAAAATAATTGTTTCTGTTTCTTCTGACTTAACTACTGACCAACGGGTAGCTAAAGTTTGCAGCTCCTTGCATAACGCCAATTATGAGGTAATGTTGCTTGGTCGGAAACTAGCTTCGAGCCCACCCCTTTCAAAAAGAAACTATCCTTGTAAACGATTTGATTTATGGTTTAATAAGGGAGTTCTGTTTTATGCCAACCTGAATATTCAATTGTTTTTTTACTTGTTGTTTAAAAAGTCCGATGGATTGCTAGCGAATGACCTGGATACCTTACCTGCTAACTATTTGGTATCAAAAATTAAAAACATTCCTTTAGTCTATGACAGTCACGAGTATTTTACTGAAGTGCCTGAACTTCAAAACAGACCTTTTGTAAAAGGCGTTTGGGAAAGAATAGAAAAGGCCATCTTACCTAAGCTTCAATTTGCCATCACAGTGAGTGAAAAAATTGCTGAAATCTATTTTCAGAAATATGGATGTGAGTTCAAACTCGTTAGAAATTTTCCGATTTACAGAGAGCATTCAGATACTATAGAAAAGAAAGAGATTATTTTATATCAAGGAGCCTTAAATGCAGGCCGTGGCTTGGAAGAACTTATTGAATCAATGCAGTTTATTGATACAGCAGAGTTGTGGCTAGCAGGAGCAGGAGACTTAGTAGATGAATTAAAGAAGCTAGTTGCTGAACTTAACTTAGAAAGTAAGGTGAAGTTATTAGGACGATTAACACCAGATGAATTAAAAAGAATTACTCAAAAAGCTAAAATTGGTGTTTCCCTTGAGAAAAAATTAGGACTGAACTATACCTATGCTCTGCCGAATAAAATTTTCGATTATATTCATGCAGGTGTGCCTGTTTTGTATTCAAGCTTAGAAGAAGTTGTAACCACTTTAAGAGGTTACAATGTTGGGGAAGAACTAAAAAGTCATGAGCCGCAAAAACTTGCCCAACAACTTAATGAGATGCTAAACTCCCCCAATTCTGCGCAATGGGAAATCAATTGTAATTTGGCAGCCAAAGAACTTAATTGGCAGAAAGAGGAGCCTCACCTGTTGGCTATTTTTAAAGCTGCATTTTCCAATTAGTACCTATGCTATCCATTTGTATCCCAACATATAATTACGACTGTCGTCCATTGCTGAACAATTTGATGAAGCAAATTGAAGGATGTAAGGAAAAAGTTGAGCTCATAGCAATGGATGATGCATCTGGGGAATCTTTTCAGTTGCTATACAAAAATCTAGACACACAAATTCAATTTATTCAGTTGAAGGAAAATGTTGGTCGCTCGAAGATTCGAAATTTATTAGCCAAAGAAGCAAGCCATGATTACTTGTTATTTATAGATGGCGACTCAAGTGTATTGTCGGATAATTTTTTAGTCACTTATTTAGACATATTAAAAAACCAACCAGCAACTACTGTATTTTGTGGTGGAAGTATTTATGCTGATCAACCCGCATCAAGTGAAGAAATGCTTCGTTGGAGGTACAGCAAGGCAAGAGAGAAAAAGTCTGAACATTTTCTAAGGAAGTATCCCTATCAATCGTTCACTAGCAATAATTTTATAATTAAAAAGGAAGTTTTTTTAAGCATTTTATTTGAAGAACGTATCAAGTCATATGGTCATGAAGATACCCTGTTCGGTTTTGAGTTAAAGCGAAAAGCAATCAGCATTCAGCATATAGACAATCCTGTTTTAAATGGCGACCTAGACAGTAATGCCCTTTTTTTAGAAAAAACTAGGATAGGCATTTCCAATCTGCTTAAAATCTTAGACCTGTTAGAGTACGATGAGCAATTTATCCGCCTATTGCCTTTATTGCGCACCTACTTCAAGATAAAGTTATTTGGCCTAGAAATATTCTTAAGGTGGTGGTTTAAAGCAAACCGAAAGAGATTAGAAAAAAAGTTTAAGCAGGGCAAGGGAAGCTTGCTCACCTTTGACTTTTATCGCTTAGGAGTGCTATCTACCCTGTTTAAGAATCAGAAATAAGGGTTCAATTTTCAGTGATCAATTATCCATTGAACACTTAGGACGGTATCGTATTCTCAGGCTCAGTTATCGTCTCATTTTCAAATTGCAAAATTCTACCAGGGAAACGGCGAATCAATTCATAATCATGAGTTGCCACAAGAACAGCTTTGTCGTTTTGACTAATGGAAACCAATAGCTTCATAATCTCGTCAGATGTTTCAGGATCAAGGTTTCCGGTTGGCTCATCGGCTAGGATTATTTCAGGGTCATTAAGCAAAGCACGCGCAATGGCAACCCTTTGCTGCTCTCCACCAGAAAGTTCATGAGGCATTTTAAAGCCTTTGTTTTTAAGGCCTACCTTTTCCAATACTACTTCTATGCCTTCATTGATTTCTTTCTTATTCTTCCATCCCGTAGCTCGCATCACAAACTTCAGGTTGTTGTTTATGGTGCGGTCTGAAAGCAGCTGAAAATCTTGAAATACGATGCCAATTTTGCGCCGTAAAAAAGGAATTTTACTTCTCTTGATTTTTCTTAAATCAAACCCTGCAACACTGGCATTTCCTTCTTGGAGTTCAAGTTCAGCATAAAGCGTTTTCAGAAAACTACTTTTCCCACTCCCATTTTTCCCTACAAGGTATACCATTTCTCCTTTTTCAATCCGCAACCCCAAGTTAGCTAAGACAAGATGCTTTTTTTGAAAAACATTAACGCTATTTAATTCAATGATGGCTGTTCCAGGCATAGTTCAAGATTAAAAAACAAAGATAGAAAATTATCATCGCTTAAGTTATAAGTTAAGAGTTAAGAGTGACTAAAGTACTTGAAGTTTGGAGTTAAGAGTTAAAAGTGACTAAAGTTAATGGGTGAATTGAAAATTGATGATTGACAATGGATAAATGATAATTAGAGGAAATGAGAGAGAAAGGATGAAAGATGAAAGAATTGATAATTGACAATTGATAATGGATAATTGATAATGGGATTTTAGATTTACGATTTTAAAGAATTGATAATTGATAATGGATAAATGATAATTGATAGTGAAATCAGTGAATTTACGATTAAGGACTTTAGACTTTAGACCTTAGATTTTAGATAAATTGAAGATTGAACATTAAAAATCTTTGTGAGCTTTGTGCAATCTTGCAGGACTTTGTGGTTAAACAGGAAAGATGAAAGAGGAGACAATTGATAATTGACAATGGATAAATGATAATTAGAGGAAATGAAAGAGAATGAATGAAAGGTGAATGAGTTAATCGGTGAATCATTTAATAATTTAATCAATTATTATGTTAATAGGAATTAAAAGATTGAATATTGACTGATTGAAAATTAAGTGCTTAACATTGAATACTTCGGTGGACTCAGTGCATCGTATTGACTGATTGACTGATTCACTGATTGAACATTGATCACTGAACACTGCACACTCCAAACTCCTCACTCCACACTCCAAACTCCTCACTCCACATTCCAAACTCCTCACTCCACATTCCAAACTCCTCACTGACTTCTGTTAACAAGATAGCGTTGAAAACTTCGACACAATAAAGCTTGGCAGCGAAGAGTTACAGTTAATTTTAGAATCTTGCAGGAAGTGTAAAAAATTGCTTTACGGTTTCGTTTTTAGGCATGAACTTGTTCACAGACATTTAAAATTTGAATTTTTGAGAAAGCAAAGGATAGGTTGGTTATTGCGTTGTTATAAGAAGTGTTTTGCTTTAATATTGCTATTGACGATAGGCGTTCAAGCTTCATTGGCCCAGCAGAGTTTAGTTTTTAAGGAATCAAATCCTGAGTTTCGGAATGCTATAGATTTGTATCAAAAAGAAAAATTCCTTCCTGCTCAAACTTACTTTGAGAAAAGTATTGAGGCGATCAGCGACGTGCATTCAGAAGTCCGGATTGAAGCAGAATATTATTATGCCCTTTGCGCGGTAGAGCTATTTCATGCAAATGCTGAAGCATTGCTCCTCAAATTTATTGACGATCATCCTGAAAGTCAATTTATCACACGTGCGTATTTTAATTTAGCCCGATTCCAGTTTAGAAAAAGGAAGTATGAAGATGTCATTAAATATTTAGCAAAAGTTGATCGATTGGACTTGAAAAGTGCTGAACAAGCTGAATATAATTTTCGCAAAGGATATGCTCATTTTCAGTTAGAGGAGTTTGATGAAGCAGCTACTTATTTTTATGAAATTAAAGACACTGACAACATTTACGTGAGTGCTGCACGCTATTATTATGGGCACAGTGCTTATCATCAAAAAAACTATCAAACTGCGGCTGAAAATTTCAATAAAATAGCTAATGATCCACAGTTCGGGACCTTGGTGCCTTACTACTTGACTCAAATTTATTACCTACAAAAAAAGTATGAGCTATTGTTGGAATATGCTCCAGCGGTTTTGGATTCTGCTCCACCACAGCGGGAGGAAGAGATTAGAAAGTTAATTGGTGATGCCTACTTTAAAACAAATCAGTTTGAAAAAGCACTTCCGAACCTAGAGGCTTATCATCAAAGAAATGCCGGAACAAAAGATGATTTTTATCAATTGGGCTATGCTTATTTTAAAACGAATAAGTTTGAACAAGCTATTCAAAACCTTAAAAAAGCAGTAGGTGATAATGATACCATTTCTCAGTCGGCCTACTATTACATTGCTGAAGCGAGCATAAAAACAAAAAATGTACGTGACGCTAAGGCCGCTTTTAGAAATGCCTATCAATTGGCAATAGATCCTGAAATAACTGAGGATGCCTTATTTAATTATGCCAAGACTGCCTATGAACTTTCCTACCATCCCTATGATGATGCTATTTTAGCTTTTGAGGAATACATTAATGATTACCCAAATTCAACCAAGCTAAATGATGCATATGAGTATTTAGTAGCTGTTTATTACACTACAAAGAACTACGAAGAAGCGCTTAAGTCAATTGACCGCATAAAATCAAAAGACATTAAACTCCTACAAGCAAAGCAGCGTTTGGCTTATTATAGAGGAGTTGAGTTGTTTAATCAAGGTGACCATATGGAAGCTGTTGATCGATTTAATTTGTCCTTAATGCATAATTACGAACCAACAATAAAGGCCATGGCCACTTTTTGGTTGGCAGAAAGTTATTATCAGTTAAAAGACTATGATAATGCTGACGGGTATTATTCTGACTTTTTAGCAAGTTCAGGCTCTCGCAGTATACCATACTATAAAAAAGCTTACTACCATTTGGGCTATACCTATTATGAAAGAAAGAAATATTCAGCAGCTATATTTTGGTTTCGCGAGTATGTAGATAAAGCTGATCCAGCCAATAAAGGTCTCATCACTGATGCTTTATTGAGAACAGGAGATAGCTACTTCATTACTAAGGATTATAGAAATGCTGTAGAGTATTACGATGAAGCTGCTAAGGTTGGAGCTTTTGATCAAGATTATGCTTTACTGCAAAGTGCCATATCGGTCGGTGTATTGGGAGATTATGAAAAGAAGGCAAAAAAGCTTGCTCACTTAATAAAAACTCAAGACCAGTCGGTGTATATGGATGATGCTATTTTTGAGTTGGGAAAAACTTATTTAGTCATGAGTAAGGACGGGGAAGCGTTATCTTATTACAACAAATTGGTGAATGATTATCCCAAAAGTGAATATGTGGCCGCTGCCTATTTGAAGATTGGATTAATTCACTACAATCGGAAGGAAGATGATTTGGCTTTTTGAAACATGCACCCTCCTTGGCCAATGACCCAAATTCATGATCCTACGCATTGCTTTTGAGGCGTTGAATTATTGTTTTGTGATTGCCAAGTTTGCTCGATTTGCCCTTTTGGCAGTTTTGTTTTTTAAATGTAAACTCATGACAGGCTATGGTTTGACCTTTCCTCCTGATGCCCATTTGGAGAATCACGCTTCCTCACAGACTTAGAAACACCAACCCAGAAGTCAGAATTGCCTGAGGAGAAAGCCGCAGACAGGGGCGACGCCAGTGGTCTCTTCAACTTAGCCTTGCTGTGCGCGGAAGGCACTTGGTCGTCAGTTGCAAGTTTGACAGTATGACTTTAATGGACCCAGCAAGAAAGCATAGTTGACTCGCGGGGCTGTGGGGATGGAGCCCTAGAATTGCCAGAGTTCCATTATTTCTGTCTTCACTTTTCCCTGTGTGCGAATCTTGTTAAGATGACTGCGGGACCTTAACCTCACCCTTCCTTCCGCGCTTGAGGTAGGGAGTATTCTAGCCAAATGGGAGCGTGTGAGCAGTGTTTATTTTATTTGTTTCCCCGAGTTGGGTCGGCGCCGTATGTGAGGAGCAACCCAACAAAAAAAAGAGAAAAAGCAGAAAGACAGGGAGCGGGAGGAAGAAAGCGTGGGGGGGATGAGTGTCGCTTGTTTTAATTACCATGGGGGCTAGGTGAGTCTATTGGTGTATTGGCCTACAGGTGCATAGGCTTGCAAGCCCAAGCGTCGCCGCGGTGCGAGGGTCCAAGCAGAGGGCTATTCTAATGCCAGCAGCACATGGCTGATTCTTGCAAACTAGCTTGACTGCCTTCTTGATTGACTGTGACAATTCCACATAATGAGTCATTCAACGTGTGGCCGAGCACCAGCCCAAGAGTATCGCGGCAAGGGTTGCATAGCCTTAAAGGCAATCCACGCATGGTAGTTATTTCCTTTGCACAGCATTTCGCTTGCTGCCTGGATGGCAGCCTTGCTTTTGGCACAACCGGCAACCGGTTCCCAAAGCAGGGCCCCCCCCCCTCTTAGGGCCGGACTCAGTAAGCTGAGCAGAGGCGACTAGTTCAGATTTTGAGATTGGTGGCTCTGTTCGTTACTTGTATCAGAGTTGGCCGGTCTTGGATGCCTAAGTTGTGCCAGTGGATTGTGCTTATTGTGCAGCTGAGCCTCACTCACGCTTTGTCAATCAACCAACCCATTGTAACTGGCGTCGAGGTTCTGAACTTTCAGACTTGGTCGCCAATCTGGTTGAATCCCCACTACATTCTAGCGGGAAGCTTAATTCAGTATGCTTGAAGCGTAGTGCAGCTAGGGCGAGATAGCTTTTCCGAAACTAGTTGGCCTAGAACACTGCGTGATGTCCTTTCCATTTGAAGGGCTATCCTAAAGGGGGTCACCAATTTTTGGACACTCTCATGGTACACGAATCGACCTCCCTTTCTCGTGCGCGCACCAGACGACCCACGGCGTGCTCGGCAGCTGGCGCAGCTGGCGCAGAAGAAGGGGCATAGTCAGGCAGCGCGGTTTGGTGAGGTTGACCATGAGCCGTGCCTGAAGTTGAACGGATTTCTCCTGGCCAATCGCAAAATCGCAAAGCACGCCACGGGGCCGTTCAAAAGTCCTACTCCCGCTGTGGACTTCACCTGTTTCGCGAGTCATTTTCAGAAAAGCGGAGATTCTCTCTTTTTCTGCCAGTCCAATTGGGAAGTGAGTTTTGTCTGATGCAAATATTGATCGTTTAGGACAGTCTTCAATGCGTTCCCTGTTGGGCCGCCGTCCGTCAGGGACCCATTCGTGTGACCAGCATGTTGTTTTTGATGAGCCCCTGCTGTAGTTCCAACCTCTTGATTTAGGTAGATTCCATTTTGGGTCACCAACCTGGAAGGAAGCTGGCGTCGGTTGAACTTCTTGTAGCCGCTTCTCACTTGCTCAATATCATTATTACCAGCTTTCGGTTTCTCCTCTTGTTCATTCTAGCCTTTTCGTACTTGCAGCACTTTGATCTGCTGGTGTTGCGCATGTGTTTGTGAAAGTTCCTTAAAAGCAAACCTATTTCCAGGTCTTGTGGGCAACTTAATTTGAGTTCCTGGGTTGAACCGGCCGCTTCTTGGAAACGGCGGAATCTATATACAGTCGGGAGAGGTGGCTGAGACTGGCTGAGAGCTTGCAGCTGACGATTAGAATGGGTGTGTCGCTTCGTTGATGGTATGCTTTTTAGGGAGTGGTTTCACGGGAAGTGCAAGCGAAGCTACCTGTTTGCTGGGGGCCGTTGAATGTCACAACCAGCCGCTGAGTTGCTGGGAGGCTCTCCTGAGCACTGGATCAGTACCAGCTTGACAGATGTTCTTTTGGGGCTGTTTTATGTTGAAGGAACCAGCGTGAAGCCAACCATATTTGAGATGGGAGCCAGCACAGCTGGTTCGTACAGGGAACCAAAATATACCGACCACACGGAGGGCGCTCGCTGGTTTTGACATGTCGTCATTTTCTGCGCTGCTGGACGTGAGAGCCCTTTTTAAGCCGCTGTTGAGCGCGGGGACCCACATTCAAATTGTGTTGCGTCCCAAATTTATTGTTTGTTGAGTTCCGCACTTAGAGTGGTTATCCTCCCTCAAAAGGATTCCTGGTTCTACCAGGGTCCCCGGTCAACTATAACTTTTGTTGGCATAGGGCTGATGTTTATCGAACGGCAGTTGGTCATGGCCGGTATGTCCGCTCTTCAACGGCACCAATAATTCTAAGATAGTTCCACTGCCCCCAAACAACTACCCCCCGGTTTTGATGGGATATACAGCCACTTACGGGTGCATACCCCTGTCAGACCCTTGAGGGCAGCGGAAACCATACTGCGAGCGGAAGCTCACCTTGCTGTCAGTGGCAGGCCGGTGCCTTTCTGAGCAGCCTGCCGGGGCCAGAAGAGGCAGGTGGAATGGATCAACGCCACAAGTTGAAACTGAAGCAACGTGCGCAGTCGAAATGGTTCTTGATATTTCATCAATAAGTTTATCATTGTTGTGATTTTCCAACCTGGCTGGGAAGGAGCCGCTGTTGGGGCTTCTGAAATGGCAAGCGCAAATGAACTCATGTTTGGCATGCGGCAAAGGGTCGAGCTTGGAACCCCAGGTTTCTGATTTCTTGAGTCCTTGAAGGCTCAACTGACATTTATTACAGGATTGCGGGTTGCGTTTTCGCCTTTCGAGGTTTCATTGTTTTACCGTATACAAAACAATGGGAGAGCGACGGTGTACTAAACAAGCCACCACGTAGGTGTGTGAAAATCAGGTGGCAATACCAGGGAGCCTTACCAGCCGTATCACGGAATTGGCGGTCTTACACGCTCGCGTGTAGGTGTATTTCAGGGACCTGCAGTGTGAACCGGTGGCACCAGTGGTTTCCAATGGTGGGTGCCTATCAGGAGGACCCTTCAGGTAGGTTTGTTTCTGTTTAGTTTCTGCTTGCAGCAGCGACCTTAAAGAGGGCTCCATCTTGGACAACTACTTTTGTGTTCCTGTGAGCCACACCCATTCTGTTCAGCAAACGTTTCTGTTCAACAGCCAGCCATGTCCCTTGGTTGTTGGTTTTCTGAAAATAAGGATTCCTGGAAGGACTGAGGAAGTTATCCCCAGAACCAAGCTCCTTCGAAGATTGCATCGACGGCCAGTTCTGGTCGCGACTGCGGGTGCTGCGGGCGCAAAGTGCCCAGCTCTTCGAGGCTTGCGGCCGCTTCGGCCGAGATGTGCGTCCCAACTTTTGCCAAGCTTGCTCTTCCTTTCTTGCTGCCAGCCGCCAACTCTGGGCGTGTGGCAGTATTCTGACAAGAAAGATCTCCGGAGAGAATGGGGGAGCAGAGCTGGAGTCTTTGTTGGGCTGAGGGGAAATCTCCAAACTTTTGCAAGGGGACGACATCTTTGCACAACCCGCGAGACGTGGGGCTTTGGGCTCGGCTCCGCGGTCGGCGAGGAGCTCCGGCAAAGCCACCGGGAGCCCAAAGCGGCGGCGCTTCTGGCGGAGCTACTGGCTCAGCTGGCGGGGCCCTGTTCGCTGCTTCGTGGACAAATGTGTTTAATATTTAGAGTTGGCACCCTTTTCAGGTTGGATTGAAGGGAAAAGAAAGGGACAAGCACCATCTTTGGGTTCCCAAAAATTTGACACTTCCAGCCCTGGTAATTTCTTCTTTGCATCTCAAGGAGTGTCCTGTTCAAAGGCTGCACTTGGGTGTCACGCACTAAGCTTTCGCCATCCCGACGTGCTGATTGACGTTTGGTGAAAATTAGGTTTCCCAAAGGAACTCAGCCCTGTTGAAAGGCAAGCTTGGCTCCACAACGGGCCCACGGTTTGCCATGTTTCAACAGCTGCATTGCCTGACTGACTGGACAAACAGAAGGTAAAGGGCCTAAACATGACTCCTCAACTGTTAGCTTGAGGTGAGCTTCTACCTGGGTCAATTCGGTATGCCTTTTTTGTTGGATGGAATGATGTTGCAATGCGACATCTAGGCCTCTGCAAGAGGATGTGTTGCTGGATTTGTTCATCCGTACTGCGTTGCATTCATGCGCTTGGTTTCATTTGGTGTTGCAAGTCATGTTTGTTACAGTCGGTTTTGTCGCGGACGTGGTGGTGGAGTTTTCTGTGGCTTGTCCAAGATTGGAGAGTTGGATAAATTGGGATGTACAACTTCCAAAGTTCAGGCCCAGTTGTTCAATGTGATTTGTGACCTGTACTCACAACACCTGGACCTGTCATTCTACGGTCTCGCCACCAGACCACGCATGTGTCTCAAACTTATGGTTTTGGGTTTGGTTTTGGGGTATGCGTGGAAGATCATTCGAGGATTCAACTACTTGTGCACATGTGAATGGGCATAGCGCCTCGGCACATGTGGCAGGAGATGGTCCAGACCGCACCGAAGGCACGGAAGTTTCATGGTTGTACCAGGTGAGCCATGGTCGTGGCCGTGGATGCCCCAAGTTGTGCACATCAACGGTCATGTCAATAGACAGGTCACGGGTGTCTTTCATCTCGAATCTCAACACTGCGGACTCACTTGTCCAAAGCCGACCGTTTGATGTTTGGGTTTTCCCATTTTGGTCACTTATTTCCGCGTCCTCTGGGCAAGTGGTTTAGACTTTGAGTCGCCAGGGGACAATATAGCAGCAGAGTAGTTGTTGGGTGGCCTGCAACGAGGACATCCGCAGGTTCGTCAAGTGCAGGGCAGTTGCGTCATGGGGATGTCAACCACCACCCACCGGGCTTTATTTGGAATTCGGTTGCGGCAGGTCAAAGCACAGCCGCCAGCATCATCATGACGATGAAGAATCCTTTGATGGAGCAACAACATTGACGACCTACAACGGTGCAATGGGGAGGTCCTGCCCGTTTTCTTTGAAGCGTCATGTTAGAGTATTGCCAACTTTTGCGCAGAGAATCCTTTGATATGAATGAACCATTGTGGCTATTCCACAGTTAAGAACATGTTCATCAGCATGGTTAGCAGCATTGTGAAGAAATGTGCCTTTCTTGCTCTTTTTGAGGAGGTCCCCGTTTTGGAGACACACCCCCACTCGGGGTTGCTAAGATGTGGGGTCGATTGTTTTGACAACTCGGTCACAACTCGGTGCGGCCGCCGTACCCTCTCGAGACGAACCCTGGCAGGCGCCCTCTCGGATGGATGCAGAGATCGTGGATTAAAAGATGACAACTGGGGAAGGGGGCCCTCGGGCTGGATGGTTGCAAAGGGAAATGATTGAACACCACCCATGTTTGGGGCCGCCCTATGTTTCGTCGGACCCTACTCCGACGTCAACTGACTGATTGATTCTGAGTATACACCCGGTATGAGTTGTTTTGTTTCTTGTTGTTTTCCTTTTTTTTTCCGGTAGCCATTCATGTATATGCTTTGTGTGTATAGATGCATGTTTGCACTTGCACGGCCTTGTACAATTCATATATGCACATTGAACCTTCCTGAAGTCCAGTGTGAGGTTGTTCCAGGCCGAGGCTACAAGGGGGACTGTCAACGATTTGAAGAGCTGGCAAAAGCATGTGCCATGCAGAAAGCGATCCAACACTAAGGCGTGAGAACCCTCCAACGCATTTGGAGTTACTAAAAGATCAGGTGCGTTGGTTTTCAGCCGACAAATGCGGTAACAGATTAGCCCAGCCCAGCCGTATTTTGTGGTCGAAGCCCACAAATCGCGGGTCTCGGCATGAGGGAAGGCGTTTGCGGCCGTGCGCAGCTTTAGCTATGGTACAAGAAGCCAAGCACAAGCGGCATGTTTCACTGTCAGCCATCCTTCCCCCAGCTGCCCAAGTGACTTAGTTTCCTTGACTTCTTTTGCGCAATCTGAAGAGGGGGTCTACAATTGCCGTGAACCAGGCTTTCATTTGGCTAGTTTGACAGCTTGTGCCAAAATTTGCGCCACGTCCTCCATTTTTCCCTTTGGCAAAGCAGGGTAGCAAAGGGATAGTGTACAGGATCAAACAGAACACAGAAGGCTCTCGATGCATGCACAGTACCTTTGCGTTTGCCTCGTGGCAACTCCATCCATGCCAAACGGGCTCGCTTGCATTCGATATGCCGCCGCGGGTCCCAGAGGCAAGCCCGCCGAATGTCCGAAACTCTGATGGACCCAGTTTGTGGTTGCACCTGAAGGACGACCAAAAGGCATCCAGGCAATTCCATTGGGTGTGTCAGGCTAAACTGGATTCGGCCTGGCTTGTATTGGAGCCTCCTCTACTATTTATTTTTACCCGCATCCCTATCCCCAGGTTGAAAATGCTCATTTTGCCAGCATAATCTTGTTTGAATTCCATCAAGCAATATTGGCCCTGGCGCCGTAAGAAGGGATGGAAGCCCATGTTGGTATTAGTGGCTGGCAACGGCTTATTGCCAGTCCGTTTCATGTCAGTTGCAGGGCGAGAAGGGTGACTCGAGGCGGGTGGGAGCAGCGATGTGAATCTGAAAGCAGGCGTAAGAAGGACAACTTTGCAAGTAGAATTCGCATGGATTCGCATGAGGCAAGCTGAAAGCAGCAGTCTACTGGCCAAATCCCACTTTGCCGAATTAAAATCATTCGACATCAGGACCTTGAGCGTTTGACGAACAGTGGAAGTGGGCCTCGAATTCAGCCAGTAGGACAAACAAGTGCTTCCCTTTTCGGGCACTCAAAGCGGGCTGCCAAGATTCGAGTCTGCTGCTCGGCACACCCTTGTTGGGAACTCCCTGCAGTTTTGAGTTTTCCGTGCAGCCACAGCTGGTTTCAGGCCTAAGGCTGTCTCAAGAAGAGCTGAGATGAGCGGTTCGCTCAGGCGGGTCGCAAAGCTTCCCTTTGTCTCGGCCCGAGGCCTAGATGGGCTCAGATCACCGTGATCCACCGCCAGCGGTGTCTCACGTAGCCGCTATTGTGGGAAATAGATGACTTGCCTAAAAGTGTAAGACCTTTCATAGGAGGGCTTGGTTCGGTCTTCTTACAAAAGGGTTTCCAAGGGTTGAGTTTGTGCAGCCAGACTTTGGCCGGATCAGAAGGTCCGTAACAGCCTTTCTGAGCGTCTTTTTTTTTTGCTTTGACAAGCCACCGATAGAAGTTCTCAAAGTAGAGGACCCGGTAGCATTGATTGCTTTCCGTCGGCTTACCTTGAGGCACCAACCAAGATCAAGAAAGGGTTAAACATTGAGAAACTCCAAGGTGATGCTTTTGGGTATCACCCGAAATGCTGCGGACAGGGTGTAGGCACTCGGCTTTGGGCCAATTCGTTTGACTTGCAAGTTGCAAGGGCCTGAAGCACAGGATCTCTTTCTTTGTCCGGGAGCGGGGGAACTTGAGTATTTGACACCACGGTGAAATCCTGTTAGTCAATGCGACAAAACATGTCTCAAACATGTTTCAAACATGGGTTCAACATGACCCAAAAGTTGATCCTTCTCCTTAGCACCCCTGCCCCACCCGTTTCACCTGTCGTGATAAGCTCTTGGTCGGCCAGGTTGCAGTCCGCATACGGCCTGAGCCTCAGGCGCTCAGACAGCAGCCAGAACTACGAAAGGTTTATAGTCCCCTTTATATCCCTTTGCAGGAAAGGATTTTCCAGGCCAGTCACAGATGCAATTGGCTCCCTGCCCGCAGTAGGGTTGTTCCGAGCCTCAACATGATGAATCAGCACACGAACGTAGAACATTGGTGACCCCCTTTTCCCCTCGGCCTCTGAGTTTTCGGGTTGAATGGAAGCGTCTCGGTCCTAGGCCCTCCAGCGAAGAGCCCGCGGCACTTTGGGCCACTGAGAAGTCCCGAGTCTGCTGCAACCGGGGCTTCCTCCTGGAGGAGCCAAGGGCTGGCAGAATATGACGCGTGTGAGGCTTGGAGTTCATGGCAACTGGCTGTTTGGGCGTACTGCAGCATTGGACCAGTCCACAATGTTTATCATTGTGTGAATGCGAGTGGGACGCTTTTGAAAAAGGATCATTTTCAGACATAGAGCCTTTCAGTGTCCAAGTGCCTCGTAAGGGGGCACCTTGACCTCGATTAACCCATCGAAACAAATCCTGAAGGCCTACTTGACTCAGACCCTTTTGGTTTGACACGATCACAGATGAGCATGTTCATCCATATCGAGTTGGACCCCGTTGTTAGGGATGGCTTTAAGAGGCCGTGCCTCACGCCATGACAAGAAACTAGCCGTCCCTTATTCTCCCAATGGACAAGAAATTAGCGGTTGTTCCTCCTGAGAGGGTCCATCCGTTGCGGGAATCCGAAACAGCGCGAGGAGTACGAGTTCTCGCGGGTCTTCGGCCCGGAGGAAGACAACCAGCGCCTCTTTGCCCAGCTGCAGGCGTGCTTGCCTGCTGACATCTATTCAAGTGGACGAAGAAACCATACGAATTTGTGTGGTGTGTCAAGGCCCTGTATAGAAAACGTCACAAGCCTCTGGCTACAGAGTAATCATGTTTGGGTAAGGCAATGATGCAACATGGCGCAGAATGAGGGTAGATAATTTCCTTGGGCGGATTCTTTCGGCAGTGTTCAATGGTCAAGTTTCTATTTTACAGCAACCGCGGAAGTGAACTTGATAAGATGACCCCCCCTGGCGGCCAAATATTGGCCGCTGTCTCCCTCATAGTTATCATTGCTGGCAGGGCCCCGCCATCACCGACAGCATCTTTGCAGGGGTGAACGAGACCCTGTTTGCCTATGGCCAGCCGGGCCTACAGCAATGCGCGGGAAACGTGAATGTTGTTGGCCTTTCACCCGCAGTTCACAATGAAAAATGCGGACATGACATGGTGACACTCTCAGTCAAGCACAGCAAGCTGGCCCACTATGTACAGTTGCCAGTGGTTTGAGATACTCAGCTGTGAAAAGCACATTGGCACTGACTGAGGACAGGAAGTGGCAAGACTCACACTATTTTCGGAAGCTACTCGGCTTGCACGGTAACACATATTGCCAATAATATATGTCTGAGACGTACTCATGATGGGAATAGGAGTCGACCAGTGCAAAGACTCAGCCCACACCATGAACAAGCAGCTACCTGCCCAAGGGTTATGAGCAGATACTGCTGGGGATCAAGGTTAGTCACAAAGATTAGCGCTCAGGCGCATCTTCCCCGGGCCTGCTGGAGCTTTTTGTGCAGCAGGTCTTCGACACTGCATCTCTCCGTGCCGGCAGCGCAGTACACGCCTGCTGCCCCTCGGATGCGTTTCGTCCAGGCAGGGGGTCCTTGTTTTATCATAAATACTTGTTGGACAGAATTTGAACATAGCCCTTTTGGGCAATTTTCGGATTCATATGTTTTTGTCAGGGTGTTGAATTCATGAAGGGAGAGCATAAGCACCCCTCGAGCTTGTCGGCGGATTCCGGGGCCTCTTTGAAAGGCTTTCCATTAGTGGCCTTCCGTGAGCTTCCATGTTGGCCAAAGAAAGGGGGGGAATTCACATGTGTCTTGCTTCATTAATGTTGACCTTTGCTCCCCACCGTGTCCATCCCACATCCTCATACGACATCCTCATACGCGAGGGAAATTCATTACCAAGCAATTTCCCAAATCGGACCAAGTACAGTTGGTACTGAACCCTTTAGGTGCCGAGGCCGACAGTTCAATTCCCGCCGACTTCGTCCGCTGCTCTTCGGGCTCACTCAAGCGAGAATGAGAGACTCTGAGGCTACGAGGTGCTCGGAGATTCTCTGACCGACCTGATTGCGGCTCGACAAAGATGCGAGTGACCCAAGTTTGGGCTACCGGGACACCTTGTTGGCCGTACCTGACCCTTTCTAGTTTGCAGCAGTGGGTGCTGTTCAAGCATAAATCAGCGGCAAGCGATGAACACGTGGGGCAGGAGTAGAACCACCCAGATACGGGACATGGGAAACCACCCGGGGGTTGGTTTTGATCCGACGGTGAGACGGCTTTGCAAGGATCCGGATTTTCACCAGGGGTCCACAAATGTGAGTTGCGTTCAGGAGGTCTTTCTGCTGTGTTTTTTTTTTCAGCGTTCTCTTCAGTACCGGCAGTGCCGAGTGGGGGTTAACATGCGGGGTTGTCCAAACGCTTGGGCCCCATTGAGTGCGTTGAAAGGGACATCCTAACAAGAAACTCTGTGAAACAGCCATCTCTCGAACTGGCTGAGGATTCGTCAGCTTTGGAGGCAGAAGGACCAACCCGAAGTGACGGTGGCGTGTCTCCACATCAAGGTTTGATTTCGTTGCATGGCGCTTGGAACAATGCATGGGTACTTCCGGTCAGCGCACAGCTTGTGTCACGCATGATTCGTGTGGCTTGGCAGAGGAGCTTTATGCGAAGATGACGTTGTTCACGATGAGCTCTTCATCAAAACGCAGCGGTGTCGCTACCAGCTTCTTGGGCCTGTGATGTCGTTTCCACCGATGGGGTTGCTCCTCCCTTGGCAGCGCTTTGCTGGCATTGGCTTATTAACTGTCCGATTGAGTTTCAAGCGCTTGGCCATTGTGTACATAATACATTCAATGTCCCTATTGTCTATTTGGCCTTGGCATGAACAATGTCATTGAGGGAACAGGACTGTTGCGGCAGCCACAGCCAACAGTAGTCAACGTTTGCTCCTACTATGTCAACTGCAGATCAAAGTACGGAACAGGACATGGATATGTTTGAAGCTCACTTGCATGAGCTGAAATGGAGGATCTGCTCTTGAACAGTTTTTGGATCTCTCCTGCTAGCTCACCCGATCCGTCCCCCTCAACCCCTGTGTGTACAATTCCAGAGTACCAGACTTGAGCCGCGCCAACGGAGTACTTTGTGAATGGACTGCTGGGCGTCAACAGCTACCTCATCCCCCTAAAGTTTACCAAGGCCCCCTACCCCCCAAACTTTCGACCCAAACCGACTGCAACCTCATGCCCCTCGACCCCCGAACCCCTCAACTCAAAACCCTCCCCCCAAAACCCTCACCCCGTCACCCCGTCACCCAACTCATCCCTTAGGATCTGCCGAGTCCCCAGCGCCGAGCTCTGCCTGCGCCTGCTGCGCTCCGCCGCGCGCAGGCGCTCCTGCGGCGCCTCGGGCTTTGCACATGGAGCACAGCTTAAGATGTTTGAGGTGAATGTGGCATGTTTGGTGTTGGACGGGGTGGTTGGTTAGGGGAAAAGGGGCCGGAGGAACAATGAAGCAGCAACAAGGTTAGTTTGGGCCTTCGTTGGCCACTCCACTGGAAGCCAGAACTTGACCATGCATGGGGGCCTTCTAAGATGGGCATCCCCCCGAAATGTTGCTTGATCTTGTTGCCGCTGCCTTTTGGTTTTCGAACGGCAACACTAAACAATAATAATAATTGTCTTTTACGGAATGTTCTTCTGGTGCTGTTTTCACTAAACAGGGAGCGAGGCATCCCTTTGGTTCTCTGAAAAGGGTCAACATGCGGCGGCTCTTTGGTTGGATCTTGACAATGTGGACTTTTTGTTTGAATATGTGTGTCTTCAACCAAGAGGAACGAGCCAGTAGAGTGTCTGCGCAGGGGGGAGGCAATGCAAATGAACCTGACTGCAAATGCCCGTGACTGTCACCCTGGATTCACACTCCCTGGCAGCTTTCTAGGAGCTTTGGCTTGAGTGGGGATTGCGTTGTAGGCAGTTTCTTGAGCCTTGAGGTGCGATTTGGAGACTTGCTACAAGACATGGAGCTTTTGAGTATTTTGCTGCTGGATGCCCCAGAGCGTACAGAGCACAAGAGGGCATCTTTGGTTCTTAGTATGAAGCTATGCTTTTTGTGATGGCATTTGTTTGCTTGTTTTTGAGGATCTCACTTGATCATAGCGCAGTCTCATCCTGTATATATATATATATGTTCCAGGCCGTGGACCCCCCCCCCCCCCCCCCCCCCCACCCCCCCTGTGGGGGTGGGTGGTGGGGTGGTGGGGTGGTGGGGTGGGTGGTGGGGTGGTGGGGTGGTGGGGTGGTTGGTTGGTTGGGTGGTTGGGTGTGGTTCGGAGTTGGTTTAGCCTTGGTGGGTTGGTTTAGGGTTGGTTCAGGGTTGGTTCAGGGTTGGTTTGCGGTGGGTTTCGGGTGGGTTTGGGGTTTTGGGTTGATTTAGGCTTAGGGTTGGGGTTAAGGAGGGGTTGCAGGGTGGTTTGGTTTAGGGTAGGATGTTGCGAGAGGTGCGGGGGTGTTGGTTCACGGGGTGAAAGGGGGTCTGGGACCGAAGCTGCAGGGCTCGCACGGTACTGGACAGCATCCCCAGCATTGCCAGCATCATCCCCAAGATGCGGATGATGCGGGGGAATGGGGGGACCAACCATTGGGGGTCGTGGCCCAGGGACTGGTACATATATAGACGTGCTGGTGCGTGTTGGGTTCCAGCGAATGCAGGCGTTGCCCTCCAGCTTGTTTGTTCTAGGGTTTGTTTCCGCATGCGATGACCGTCTGTTTGACAGGTGTCAAAGGGCACACCAAGCATTACTGGAGGCCAAACAACAGATATGGGATCCCTGTGCACATGCTGGAGAGGACACCAACCATAACCTTTGCATTTGGAGTCATCACAGTTTCGGCACCTTGAAGATGCTGTCGCCTCAGGTGTGTCCTCGGTGAACGGCGACTCCTCGAGGCAAGAACGGAATATCTAACCTGGCATTTTCAAGCACAACACATGCGACAAATGCATACATGTTTCCTCTTGTTGCTGAACAAGTGCCCCCCCAAATTCAAGCTCCAATCGGGTGGTGACCTTGGTTGCAAATGTTGACTTAGTTGAAAAGGGGAGGCCCCAAGTTTGTTCATTCTAGTGAAAAACGTTGCTTCCTGGTTTGGGACAAATTTCTTGTTAAGACCAGTTCAAACCTTGCTCTCAGAACCAAGCGTTGGTGGATGTTGAGCGCTGCCCATATGCTTTGGGTTAAGTGACAGCATAGAGTGGCTGAGGCTGGCGTTTCCTGCCTCGTTTCACAGGGAAGCAACAGGCATGGCCCATCACGCAGTCAGACTGTCGTGAGGTCCATACAAATGCTACAGACGTGTGTGTGTGTGTGTAGTGAAATCGCTTGTGAATTGATTCAATCATTACCTATGCATGAGTGAGTAAGTCGCGTTTGAATTGGTGCTTGTTTTTTTGATGGCCAGTCAGTTTCACTTCACACTGAGCTGGAGTCCAATTTAAATGTCAGCCGCTTGGCATTTTTTATGCTGCGAGGATTGGAAATGCCTGAGCCTGCGTGTCACGTGTGATAAACTTGCCACATACCTGTGATGCTGTTGTGCTTCCTTGTAGGATCGTTCATTGCCATTTTGCGAGATATGTTCAGTTTGTGATTCTTCCAGTGTCTGCATTCTTGTCAGTTTGTGAGCTGCACTTTTTTGGGCAGATGTCATCAAGCTACATGAGCCCGAGCCCTGCGAGGTCTCATGCTATCGTGCAGCTCTTCGTTCAGACGCCTTGAAGCAATCAAGTCCTGATAGGTCCTGATACAGTTGGGTTGGGACGCTTTGCAGACCCCATGAGGAGTCAATGAGCACTTTGAAAGGGGCCTAACAAGGGGAAGTGCCAATTGATCCCTACAGCTACAAGTCTCAGACTGTCAATGGCATAAATCTGTTGGAGTAAACCTAGCAGCCATGGTTGATTCAACACAGAAGCAAGGTGAATACCACGAATGAGTTTCTCGTCTTACAAGAGCCGACTTCCTGGTGCTCGGTTTCAGTCACATAGCAATCGGTTTCCTTGATTTGCTTACTCTGACGATTCGGTTTCCTGGTTGGATTCCTATGATCTATACTCTACTCCCCAGAATCACGGAACCTGAGCGGGCGTTCGGGTTCTGTGGTCTTTCCTGTTTTCCAAGGAACCCCTGCGAGCCTCCCATGGCCAGCATCGGCACCTTGACGTTGGTGGATCTCGCCGGGAGTGAGAAGGCGCGGTTGAGGGATCGTGGGGCGAGGACCCTGGCCCCAACAAGAAGTAACCCAAAGCGCATCGGAGGCACATGGAGCCACACCAGTTAGCAGAGGCACACTAGTTAGCACATCAGGGGCATACTCACGGGTGCAAGGGTCCACAGAGGCTAGGGAACTAGAATGGAGCTGTGGCGTTCCCCATGAGACATACCCTTGCTGGGCACTACATTAAACCAACAAAGACGGGTGCCAATGCTTGGGGACCGTGTAAAGGAATTCCAAGAGGAACCAGCCGCATTACCAACCTGCCCTGGTACTGGTTCATTGGGATAATCCCAACCCAAGCCTTATGCGAGGCCGTACTTGCTGTGGTTTGGGTTGTTAGGGGTGGTAGTAGTCTGTGAGCTGAAGGAGAGCAACATATTGACCAGTCATTCTGAATGTTGCTATGGTGACCTTGTGACATGTCAAGTATGTTGCCGTCTGACAATGTCCACATTGGATGATTCAGGTGAGTGTTTCGATGCGTTTGTTGGTGAGCTTCTTGGAGTTGGACCCAACCACTTGGCAACATGTTTTCTACCTGCTAGCTACCGTTTTCGGAGCCTTGCCAAAAGGGCTGGATTCATCGACACATCAAGTCCATGAACGCTGAGTGCTCCACATCGGTAGCGGCTTTCTTTCAAGAGAGCAAATTCAGGGGTTCAGTTGGTTGTCAGTCCGTTCAAGCGACTTCGACGAAGCTTTTGCCCGTTTGGGTGCCGATTGGAGTCACAAAGCTAGAGCAAAGAACGGACCCCGTTTGGCGGCTCAAACAAGCAGCATTTGCGGTTGCCAGGGCCTTGTTTGAACATGTCGCTATTTGAGGAACCCTCCTTTTGTTTTCCCTTTAAAGGAGAGGAGCCGGTTGCAACAAATGTTGCACCGGTCTCCTACTTCCGCCGCCAGGAGCATGAGAACCCCTCCCTGCACGGCCGCAAGAGCGCGCGCCTGCTGAACACCTCCCTTTGCTCCCTGAACCGCCTGCTGCGGAAGCTCCAGGCACAGCAAGAGGCGGTTGTGTAGGCTCAAAGCAGCATTCCGAGCAGGCGTTTTTTTTGATTGGACATGTGTTTGACTCGTTGCAAGGATGGTCCAAGTCAATACTTGAATAGATAAAAGATTCTTGGGAAAGGCCTTAGTAGGATGGCCTTCATCCTGGATGTATCCATGGCAGGACATGCCCGTATATCCGGGACCCCAATGAGGCTGCAAACGGGATTCGCGTCGAATATGGGTAACGTTGACATGTGGCTTAGGAACCCGCACTTAGAAAACCGGCGAAAAGGATTTAGCATCCGGCAAGGGTTTGCAATGTTTGCAAACGAGCCTGGCCCTTGCCGACAGAGCTATGCAGACACCCAACCTGAAGGGGGCCTTCGACGGCTCAGATGCCGAATGCGCGGGTCAAAACTTGGCCAATAGAGATTGTCGAGGATTTAAGCGGTGAGCATGACTTATGGCCGAGCATCCCCCAAGGAGTTTGACATGGCTCATGTTGCTGGGTTCTTCATGGGAATGTCTGCAGAATTGCGTATTCGTGCATCTTGAAGGAGACCATGACCGGGGAAAATAGAGTGATCACATGTGTTGATGCCCCGGACCAGCTTTCAGGCCAAGCTTGTAAATGTAGTCTTTCCCGGTTCTTCCAGTTTGGGCAACTTATAGCGACCACCTTGCCCATAATGAAAGGATCCCTAATGTTCGATTCACACATTGTTACGACTATCCCAGACGAACAGTCTTTGGGATTCATCATATCCTTTGTTTTTGTTGCCATGTTTGATTCGATATGAGTTCATGAGTACCCTGCACCTGACACTCTGCATGCCAAGGAGGATTTATCATTCAACCCCTTTGTTTGGACAAAAATAACCGCTAGAAGTGCAGCAAACCTCTGTGAGTTGGGCCCTAATTTTTGACAAGGAACCCTGCACGCCAAGTGCTGACTTGACCTTCCTTCGCCATTTGCCTTGGCAGACCGGCTGCCTCGACGAATCGGAGCGGCGGCAACTTAGCAGCAAAAACTGGTGGGGGCACAGGAGAACCCATTGCATGGGTTTGTGGGGGGTGCAGGTTTACAGTAGCATTTTTGTTGGTGATGCCACGGGAATGAATCAATGGCGCACGATATCCCTGCAATGGCTGGCTGGCCCCATGCAGCCATTGAAGAATCTCTATGCGTTTGATTTGATATTCAAGGGCTTCACCCCACAGGTGCGGTCAGGCAGCCAGAGACAAGGGATGTAGACAGACAGAGACAGGGACACCAAGACTATCAAATGCAAGAAAGTCGCACCGTTTCAAGAGTGGTCCTCCCCACTCATTTAGAGGGATGTGTGTTTCTTTGTTCCCATGGCTGGTCCCTGTTGCAGCTGGACTATCTGATGCCAAATTTCAAGCGTAAATGCAGGTCCTGCATTCCTGGCTGGTAGCGAATGGGCCATATTCAGGCTTTGGGTTGCCCGATCCACTGACAGTCTGATGATAGAAGTGATACAACAACTTGATCCCAGGGAAATCGGGAGTATAAGCAGCAGATTCATCTACTTGAACCCCAGTCATGATTGTTTTTCGATTACTTGTAATTTGCCCCCCATTGACCGGCCAAAGATTAGCTTTCTTTGGCTCAGGCGGGACCCAGTAATGCAGTGTATCAGTGTATCCCAGTCGCCGGTATGGTGCGCAACCAGGAATTGTAGTCTTAAAAGGGTGGTTACCTTGCTTACCCACTTACCCGTCGTATGTGTTTTGAGGGTACCCTTCTTCAGGCCATTTTTGAAGGGAAGCCAAGGGAAACTGCATTATTTTTGCTTGGACACCCGCCTAAAGAGGGTAGATGGTTAATGCGTAGGCAGAGTGTCCTGAACAAGTGCCTCTGGGAGTACTTGCGCCCCGGCTGCGGCATCGCCCTCATCTTCTGCGTCAACCCCTCGCTAGGGCCTCGGATGGCCTTGGCTGAATTGCGGTGCGAATCCTGGGAGGGACGACTTGGCTGCAGGTACTCCAACCCTTTTTGGGTTCCATGTGAATTTGCGGGGGAGTACCATTCCCTACATGGGGAGGGGCAGGGATCACTTTGGAGCCGTAGCCTGATAAATGCCCGTGTGCCTTCAACTACAGTTGCTGTATGACGCACACACTCACGGCAGTCAACGGTCTGTGATTGGAGGCTTTGAGTTGACAGCTTGTGCTGGCAAAACTGAAGCTGGTTTCTTTGAGGCCCTCATGCCGAATTAGGGATCAGTAACAGGTGTGCAAAAGACGGCCATCACCCCCTGTCTGTGAACACCGGCCGATAGTTGCCTTCACGCAAAACAAGATAGAACTATGAACCTATTGCCAACTCAAGTTGGAGGTGGTTCAGAGGCACCTCCCCTTTACATTCTATTGTCAAGCGCATGTCCAGCAAACATGAACAGCCAAAATACGCCCATGGAAGGCTGTAATTTGCCGAGCTCATAAGTAACGTTTGGTTTGAGGTTGTCCACGAAGAGGGATCCTTCATAAGGACTAGCATGTGCAACATCTCTTTGTGTAAATTGGATGTGGTCAAAAACCACGCCAAAGTGCGATTGCGGGTTGCAAGCCCCAACTTTTCGTGTGAGCCAGGGGGCGCCCTCACTTGCAAGAGTTCGGAGCTTCGGGTGTTGAAACTATCCTAACAGAAGCAGATGTAGACCAACAGAAAGCCCGGCTGGCTGAATCTCCCATGGCTGAAGGGCAGGCTGAGGTGATCATGACATTTGTGGGCAAGTAGCAGTTTTGCATAGGGAGATTCAACTGTTGTTAGGGAACCACACCTGGGAAGCTCTGACAAGGCGGTGTATCTGGCTGCGTGAATTAGCTTTGTCTCCAAATGGGCTTGACCCGCAAAAAAATCAGTTTGCTTCCTTTGGTTTGCCTTGGTTCTCCTTACGGGTAGCCTCAAAAGATGCACACTAGAGCCTTAGAGCTGGGACCCATGGCCAAACCACCGCACGCAAGGCTGCAGCACCGTGCTGCCAGCCTTTCCACCTTGGCCATGGCCACGGACCGGATGCCGATCTGAAGACACCAGCCTCCTCGGATGTGGGCCCTTTTTGGGGATGGCTCAAAGGGTCCCCCGATTTGGGGACATACTCTTGTGTGGGCTTGTTTCTGCTCGTTTTGTGCTGGCTGGAATCTGTCATGGGATATTGTCACGTATGTTCGCTTGGCTTGAGCGAACTGGTTGTGTTGGAGTGAGTGACATGAGAAGGGTGTGTAAACGCTTCTTGAGGCGACCAGGAGGCTGGTCATTAACTTTTTGTGAAAAACCGCTGAAAAAGCTTTCCCACATGGCGGCCATGACACGGCTGAACATGATTGGCCGCTCTCAGATGCCCGGCTTCCTCTTGGTTTCCTGTTTGCTAGTGCAAGCCACCCAAACAAGCCTCCTCACCGTTGATGGAGCCTTCTTTCGGGTGATTCCTTTGTTTCATGTTGTGAATCATAGAGGGGACGAGCAGACCATTTTGCAGCGAAGCGCAACGAACTTTCCAGGCACCAGGCAAAGGGATGCGTGCAGTGTCCTCCCGACAAAAGTGGAACACCTCAGAAGGTTGCAGGCGGAAGCTTTTGCCATTGGATCCCTGGACATTTCGGTTTTGGTTTCTTTCTTTAAACACGTTTCTGGTAGTTGTGCGAAGATGCAAGTCTTCTTTGTGAAGAGCGAGGCATGCTTTGTGTTTTGGACTGTTGTGCTTGGGGAAGACAAGTTCAACGATTGAGATGTACCTACTGGTGCTTGTGGCTCGACTAGTGCTACTGAAAGAATCGGCCTTCATGGCATCAGCGCTTTCAGACGCAGTGGAGGGTCGAATAAACTCCACTACACATCGTACTAAAGACTCAGGTGGTCCATGTGTAAGGAATCAAGTTGTATTGATGATGACGCGCCCTGATTCACCAGACACATGCCGACATCGGCTAGGCAAACAACGCACGCGGGAGAGTGTCGTGCTGCCAGCTGGCTGCCGTCAGGACAGCAAGCTGATCCACAGCCAACGCAAATGCCAGTACATCCAGCTAAGCCCGCATACTCCACATGAGACCATCCGTCAGGCGCGGAGGGAAGAAAAGGGATCCTGTTGTAAGCTCAAGGGGAGGTGAACGACATCGTGTTTGTATTCTGGTTTTCTTGGGGAGCCTTTGTCCAGGCCTGCGAACAGTTGAGCCTTATTTGACTCAGATTGTTGTTTTGATTTGAATTTGAGCGCTCAGCTAATCACTGTGTACGATTGTTTCTCCGCCACGATGTACGATCATATGTGTACGTACTCTGTCTCATTTTTGGTTGTTGCATGCTCAAGTTCCAACTGAGAAAGGTCACTTCCCGTTATGGAGACGGCAGGTCACGACGTTTGATGTCGGGTCACATCGTAACAAAATATATGTTCACAGCAAAATTCAAAGTTCACAACGGCGGGTAAGCAAAACATTCGAGTCATCGGCTGGCTTTGCATTCCTCGCCAATCAGTCAACTGGCAATGAATTCGAGCCGCAATTATATTTTGTGTGTTGAATCATTTCTCTTTGACCGCGGTGAACATTAGAGAACACTGCTTGACCTGTTGACATCACGCTAGGTTCAGAAAAGCTTATGTGTGGAGTTAGTCATGTTTGGAGCAAAGCATGAAGCCGCACAAGTTCAACCCACAGATTTGGCGCCACAAGCCATGCGATTGATTGTATTCTGCAGGAGTTTTGTCATCTTTGTGGCATCCTCCATTTCAGTACTGCGGACCATTCACCCTGCAGTTGTTCAACGTGCTTTTGAGTGCACCCAGAACCCTTCCAAGATGAAATGCCGAAGTCGGGTGTAGTAAACGCTAACGCTTGGCTTGCTTGCACAACATCGTAACGCACACCCACATTTGTTGAAAACAGCCCATTTGATCGCACTTATCAAGCACTTTACATATTTTGCAAAGTTACAATTTGCATAAAAGGGGGGCAAGTGAGGAGACGGGTACCCCCTGAAGAGCACCTGAGGATGATTTGATGTAGAGTGCACGCCACCTTCTGAGCTGTGAACTCACTCGTCCAAAGCCGACCTTCGTGCCCTTTGGGTTGATTCATGTCTTGGGGCCCTTTTGGATTCAAAGAGAAGGCCGGAAGGAAACCGCTGGGAGCTGCAGGTGCCCTCCAGTCCTTCCCCTCGAGGCCTCGGCTTGGGGGATGTGGGAAGCTGGCAACCGGAGCATCACCGGAACCTGAGAGCCTTCGCGCTGCTCAGCCGGTGTGAGTCAGATTTCACCATTGAAATAGCTGGTTCCGCACCCCCGATCAGCTAATCCGAATTGAGCACAACATGTCCAACCCTATGAAAGGGATCTGCCCAGGAAGGACATAAAATGACCAACACACCTGCTAGATAATAGGTTAGACATGGCGCGCGATGCGCCTCCGTAGCAAAGGTAGACCTCTGCATTTCAACGAGCTCCGGATGCGTGGCCGAAGTCGGCTGGAGCCACAAGTTACTTGGCAATGGTTATAAAGTTCCAATACTTCCAACAGTTTAAATTTGGATACTGACAACCGTGTTCTCAATGGGTGGAAGGGGTTTGAAATTGGGTGAGATGGAATGCAATTACACATGTTCCTATTTGTCAACCCCCATTTTGAGATGAGTATTCCGCCCGGCCGGTTCGAGCCATACCCCCCACTAGGTAGTTGACAACACCTGAGCCGTCCCTGTCATTGCGAGAGATGGGCCAACGGCAGAATGCTCCTACATGAAGATGCCGCGCGAGATGTGGCTCAAGATATCTTGTCAGGACATGTTTGTGCAGCAGCGTGAAAGGGTGGTCCGGGATGTTTGTTCGTGAGTTCTCCGTTGCCTGTTTGGGGGTTGACCACTGCTGATGAAAGTCCCGAGCATAGTGGGTTAACCCATTTGCTACCTGACGGTGCTTAAGTTAGACTGTTCACATCAAGATAGCGGGTATAGCCGGATGTTTGCCAAGCAAATGTATCCAGAGTCCCAGAAGTTTTGGTCCAGTGCAACTTCTTCATCCCGGCACAGATGTATCAAGTCAATGTCGCGTTGCCAAGTGGAAAAAGGAAATGCCTGACAGTTCCGCAATCCTCCCAAGTCGGGGACCTGAGGATTCTGGCCCAGAGATCCTTTCATCAGGGCTCCCTCCAGCTGCTGACTGCGGAGGGCTGTTTGCTGGCTGACACCGAATCAGTGGCAGGGTTGCAAGACAAAGGCGACCTTACTGCGATCGTGTGTGAAACGAAAGTAGCGGCAAATGGAGGACTGGGGTTTGGTATGCCGACCGATCCAATGGGCGTACTGGTTGGATTCAGCAAAATTTGATGGATGTGGCGTATTTTTGACTGGGTTCCAATTTTAGGGTTCATGCTTGTGAGCCATACGCGCCATACGCACATGGATGTGTTTAAAAGTGGAGAAGCATCCTGAGAAGAATATGTTATACACGGTTCGGCAAACTTTTGGGATTCTTGCTTTTGAGACACACGTAGATGATCCGTAGATGTTGTTTGTGAGACTCTTAAGCAACACATGACTTTGTGTGATATGAGCCAAGGGTGTTCACCAACCTACCATGAGGTGCACATTGTATACAGTCGAAAGCATGGTTCTTGATCCCCTGAAGGCGAACCGGTCCAATCTGGGCTTTTTGTGTTTCGATGACCACGCATCTCAAGTTTCTAGTGACTAGTACGATACTAGTATGAACTCTGCCACAAATAGGTGTGGGTTTATCCCAGTCTCTTCGGGACTTTGGTTTAGTGTGAGTACTATCTGGTCGGCAGTTTCGAATTCTTACTGTTTCCACCCCAGAAATCAGATGCCGTCTGATTATTTTGGGATAGGTGGCCCAATCACGCAAAGCCATGTGACAATGTGCCCCCTGGAGGAGCATTTGCCTCGTGGGTCTCTGGAGGTGATCGGCCCCTGACATGGGGTGATCCAAACTCCGGTAGTGACAGCTCTGACGTCAGCTTTGGTAAGCTGCAACAGGTACGCGGCACCAAGTGGGGTTTTGACGAGTTTGGAGCATTTGCTGCAATTCTGGCAGATGGTTCACTCGTGACATGGGGCGCTGCCGGTGCTGGCGGTGACAGTTCGGCGGTAAGAGATCAGCTCCGGAATGTGAAGCAGGTTCAGGCTGCGCATAACGCGTTTGCTGCAATCCTAGCAGATGGTTCAGTCGTTACGTGGGGATGTCAAACCGCTGGAGGCAACAGCTATGCAGTCAAAGATCAGCTGAGGAATGTGCTGCAAATTCAGGCTGCAGACTGCGCATTTGCTGCGATCTTGGCAGACGGTTCAGTGGTTTCATGGGGCGATATAGACTTTGGTGGCAACAGTTCCCAGGTCCAAGGTCAGCTCAAGAATGTGCGGCAGGTACAGGCTACAAGTGCGGCGTTTGCTGCTATCCTGGAGGATGGATCGGTTGTTACATGGGGCGATCCAGACCATGGCGGCGACAGCTCCGCAGTCCAAGATCAACTCAAGGCTGTGCAGCGGGTTCAGGCCACAAGGGAGGCTTTTGCTGCCCTGCTAGCTGATGGATCGGTTGTTACATGGGGAGATCCAGATCACGGCGGTGACAGCTCAGCAGTTCAAGAACAGCTTCAGGATGTGCAGCAGGTTCAGGCCACAGCGTGGGCATTTGCCGCGCTTTTGGGAGACGGATCCGTCGTTACCTGGGGCAATGGCCTATTTGGTGGTAACAGCTCTCAAGCCCAAGACCACCTCCAGCACGTGCAGCGAATACAAGCCTCAGAGTGCGCATTTGCTGCCATCCTGGCGGATGGCTCGATTGTGACATGGGGCCATCCATATTATGGCGGTGACAGTTCTGAAGTTCAAGCGCAGCTGAGGGCCGTCCAGCATGTCCAGGCCACACAGTTTGCCTTTGCCGCCATCCTGGCAGACGGTCGCGTCGTTTCATGGGGGAATCCAGACCGCGGCGGGGACAGCTCTCAGGTGCAAGATGGACTAAATAATGTGCAACAACTTCAAGCGTCATGCCACTGGACTTTGCTGAACATGTTTTTCCTCAACAGTTGTAAAGAATAATCCACCATGTGGGGATGATGTTGTATTTTCCCAATAGTTATTCCACCTCATTTGCTTCACAGTTTTTGTTTTATTATTTTTTCCGGACCACTCAGCCACCGCAAATCCAAGGCAGCAAATTTGCTGCCATCCTAGCGGATGGATCGGTGGTTGCATGGGGCCAAACCCGATACGGTGACAGAGTCCATTGCCGGATGCCGGCGCCATGACGCTACCGGATGCATATCGAAATTGGGATTGACGCGAGCTGGGTCCATTGTTATCTGCAACGACACCACCCTGGAATTTGACCAAGATACCCCCGTAAAGCGGTGCAGATCTTGGGGTGGGCTGGGCATTTCTCCCGGGTTGCTTTTCAAAAGATCAGATGCGCGGTCCACCTGCAGGGAAAATTATTGTGGAATATCATCGCGCTTGAATCCCCGTTGTGATTTGATATCACGCCAGACAATTGCACGACGCCTCATGCTTTTTGGGAGAACTCTGTGTTCGTGTTAGTTTCTTATCGTTGGTGATGTTCATGTTGAATGGCTAACAACGCCTTTCTCGTTGGATAAGTGACCGTGCCCATTTCCCTCGAGCTACGCCCTTTTGCTTGTTGTTGAAGCGTCCACCCTGTTGTTGGTATAGTTGCTGTTTTGCTTGGTTAAATGTAACGCATTGTTTTGGTCAATTCGTGCCAATAATGCTTCAATCCCAGTTTGCTGGTCAAATCATTCACCAGCCGTTCACAAAAGCCTCTACACACCTGAGATTTCTTCTGCGATAATTCTACATCGATTCTACCTCTTAAGGTTCACTGAATGTGGGCTAGAATTGACTATGCTTTTTGGGTGTGGGGGGTGTTGGGCAGAAACACAGAAGTAGACAGCCTGAGAAGAATGGGCAATGGTTTGAATTGTTGCACAGGTATCGCTTGCAAGGAGCAACTCTAGGGGATACGTACAGTACGTGTTTGGTAGAGCGAGAGAGAGAGAGAAAGAAAGAAAGACGGAAGGAGAGAGAGGTGTATATGCATGGAGAGAGAGAGAGAGAGAGAGGAAAACACAAAGAGAGAGACAGAGAGAGAGAGGGAGACAGAGAGGAAAAGAGAGAGAGAGAGATAGAAAGAGAAAGATAGCATGGTAGTAGCGATAATGAGAGACAAAGAGAAAGAACACAGTCAAGGGAGGAGAGAAAGGGCAAGAAAGGTAGAGAAAGGGCAAGAAAGGTAGAGAAAGAGAGAGAGAGAGACGGACATACAAAGGGAGATGAAGGGCAAGAACAGGCGATACAGAGAGAGAGAGAGAGAGAGACAGAGAGAGAGAGAGAGGACCTCAACCCAATTCTTTCGGAAGAGGGCAGCCCTTGACGTGGCCTGAGCCTCACTTTCACTGCCATCCCTGCTTGTCGGTTGATCCTTGAAGCATTTCCTTCAGACGATTGGCTTTTCGGCAGGAACACCGGCTCCGCCGCCGCGGAGCGCGGAGACCCCGAGGCTCGGGTCTCTTATTTGAGGCATCAGCGGCATCAGCGGCTGATCCCAGATTGTGTTTAGCTCAAAGCTTCCGATGTCGCAGCTAGAGCAAGGCTGCCCTCTTTCCAATAATGGAAGTGGACAAAGGACCTGTCTGCTGCGATGATGGTAGTCCACTAAAGCTACATCCGTAGAACCTTCTTAGGAGGTTCTGATCGTATGGTTCTGAGGACCTTGAGCTCTGGTCAGAACATCACTGGCAGTTTGCATGTGGATTTCAGCCTGATGTGGAGGGTTGATAAAGATAATCAGGTGCGCTGTTTGCCGCCTGGGTTATTATTTTGTGTGGCCTACAAGGAGGTTCCCGAGAAGGGTTGTCAATCCCTGAGCCGGTTCTGACACATGGGGCTTTGAAGGCGGGCCAATGGACAAGTCAGCCGCTGGAACAGGCGCCCTGCTGGGATTACCTGCACCTCCCCACGCCAGGCTTGGGGACATGAGAGTTCCTTGGAGGTCCAGAGTTGCCAATTTTGCCCCTTTCTCAGTGGGCTTTCGAAGGAATTCTTTGAATTGTTTTACATCTCTACTCCACCTAGCACCTTGAAGACCTGAAGCAAGAAGTTGTTGTTTGAAAAACAACTAGTTGCAGGAGGCAACACCAGCATACTCAACCGGAACAAAGCGCCCCTCAAAACGTGAACGATTTCAAGTTATGTCTTAAACAGTGGGAGTGTGTGTTGTCACCAAGATTAGTCGATGCAAGAACAATCGCCCCGTTCCGCGGCAGAAAAGCAAGGTTTGGCCAAGACCGATGAGATTTTGCATGCCTGGGAACACGCACCTAGGTGGACGACCTGGTCCAAGCGATTTATTGTGACGGAGAGCGTCGTTGCACTTATGTTTGTGGAATTCCAGTTGCTTTCACTATCTTTCTCTCACCAATCAGGATGTGTACTGGAACAACCAGGAACACTGAATTTCGGGTAGATTGTGTGTAGAAGGGCCCGTGGTTCCCGCTTGACTAAGATTCTAAGAAGCTATGGCACCACTTTCTGGGCATTGTTCGATGATACCAAATAATGCCTTTACCCGCCTGAACACTAGCATGGAGCGTCAGGGTGGCCATAAGCTTCAGGGTTTGTGGATATTGTCCATGTTTATTGGGTGATTGTTGAAGCCCCCATGTTGATTGTTGACCATGATCATTAGCACCACATGTTTCATTTGTCATGTCTCCGGTGGTTATGTTGCGATCATGTTCATGTCTGTGGATCTGAACAAATCGCAACGAGTTTAGCGAAGCTTATCCCTGCCATGCGGTCTTTTTGAGATTCCTTACTTCTAGTTGCTGAGGTAAGGCAATTTCCTAGCTGGGATCCATGGATGCGCACAGCGTCGACAATCCCGCCAATGGGAGCAACGGTTTGGTCAGGAATCTGCACGGAGGGAAGAGACGAATGCGACTTGGAGCGAAAGTGGAGGAATATGGGTGTGTCATTTGTGAGGGTTCCTTGTTGTGGTGCTTTGAAAGGGAAACCACTCTTTGTGTGGGACGCATCATTCTGAGACAAACTCACATGCAAGCAGAAGGGGGCCTTGCCTTTTCAAGGATGGCGAGTTTCCTCTTGGTTTCCCGCAAGAGAGCGGCCACAAGGCGGTTCACTTCTGAAACAGATTCATGAAGCCTTCTTTGTACTTGTAATGGTAATGTGGGGTAGGCGCCCAACATCGGGCGATGAGTGCTGCGTGTTTGTGTTTGATTGGTAGGTGTTTGAAACAAAGCAGCACAGGATATTACTGGCTTTGCATTTTCACCCTTTCATTGTTCATGAGACAGTGTTGCTTTTCAATATGAGGACCCAACATTTACACTAGTACTACTCCTAGTGGTCCCAAGAAAGATACTCCGTGCCAAGTGCTTCTTGAAGTACAGCTACAGGCATTGGTCAGATGTGGTGCTCCCCTGCTCCGAGCTTTTGGACAAATGAGATGTAGCATGAGCCCTTGCTGCACGTGCTTGCCAGCAGCACAAGTAGGTGTTTGTCAATGGGGTGGCATTGGGGGTTCTGTTGCAAGCTGCATGTGTGTGCCAAGGAGGAGCCGGAGTTTCAGAGGCCAGCTCTGTTTGGGATTTGTTGGAACTTGAACCCCTCCATTTGGGCTGAAAAAACAGCCCCGCGCCTTTTCGTTATGTACGGGGCTGTCCCTTCACTTGTTTTGCAGGCCAAAAACCATTGTAAACCGATACTGAGTAAAAAGCAAAACAATACCCCCAGAAGGCATGAAGACACACGTCAGATCCAAGTTGTTATCGCACACCAAGATTGCGGAATCATAAGTTTGCAGGGCCCAAACCGATACCCAAACCGATGCCCAACCGATACCCAACTCATTAGCCGCCATGCCGAATCCAACCAGCTGCCCTGCAGCCTTCCCTGGAGCTGCCAAAACGTGCTTTGTGTACTACATTTGTACTGCAAAGTTGCGACTGCCGCGCTGGAGCTGCCAAAATGTACTCGTCCACTACACTGTACTACACTTAGTTGCGCTGAACAGCTGCGACTTTCGAGCCGGAGCTGCCAAAGTGTACTGCGTGCTACTGAACAGTTGCGACTTTCCGAATTTCCAGCTGGAGCTGCCAAAATGTACTTTGTGTGCTGCACTTGTACTGATTGGTTGCGACTTTCCAGCCGGAGCTGCCAACATGTACTTTGTGTACTACGCTTGTTCTGAAAGTTGCGACTTTCCAGCTGGAGCTGCCAAAATGTACTTTCTGTACTGCACATGCACTGAAAAGTTGCGACTTTCGAGCCGGAGCTGGCAGAGCGTACTTCGTATACTGCACTTGTACGGAAAAGTCGCGACTTTCGAGCTAGAGCTGCCAAAACACCGCAAACCGATGCTGAGGAAAAAACGATACTGACCGATACTGGAGCATAGGGTTGTCCACGGTGTTGTTTCTTCAGCCCATTTGGGTGTTTCAGAAATGGGGAACGCCCCCCTCCTGAGATAGTTGGACAAAGAAACGAGAAGGACGAGCCATGCAAGAATACAAAGGAGGAGATCAGTATGTCAGGGCGTGAGGGGAATGAGGGCTGATGATGGCCGGGACTTGTTTTTTCGGCAAGTGAATAGCTTGTCCACTTGACAACTTGAGAGCACTACTTCCAGTTGAAGGAGCCCTTTTCGTCCAATAGCATTTAACGTTCTTTGCTGAGACAGCCTTCCTGTGGTGAGTGTGGAAGGCAGACCTTCGGCTGCTTGCTCGGAGTAGCCCGTTTTCTGGGTCCTTCGGTAGGCTCCTTAATTTTTGGGCGCAGTCACACAGTCAGGTGGCTATCAAAATTGTGCCCATGTGGAGGAGCCCTTTTGAAACGACCTTGAAGGAGACCGAACCCCGTTTTCTACAACAAGCGCACCGGTCACCATTCATTTCTATGAAGCTTGAGCTTGGCGGCACGAACACAGACTTCAGCTACCTTACTCTTAGCATTGGTTCACTGTCGTCCTGGATGAGTGCTTGCACGCGAAGCGAGGGAGAAGCTGTCGCCCTGAGGCGTATTTGGGGCTGGGCAGCTTGCTTGAATCCGGCAAGGTTTTCGGCTTCACCCCCCCTCCCCCCCCGGAGTGCGCTGCCCCTTGCCCAAGAAATGTGAGCAGTCGTGACTCCTGGACATGGAGTATGTGATCCCACGCTTAACGGTCCTTGGAGACTCCAGGTCAATAGTGCTCTTGCAATGAGCTCATATCTGGGCTGCTGAAACTACATTCAGCTCCGAACACATCCCCATCAGGCCACGTGGTTGAAGCTGCCCTCCAACCTCATCGAAACCCTTGTTTGGATCCCGCCAAAACTTCCCTCGAAGCCGGACGTGCGCCAAGTGGCCCTTCAATTAGATTCTTCCAAGCTTCCGCCAAAACAGCTGGCAGCTGGCTCTCCCTGTATTTTGTTGCTCGTTTGCTGTTTACTGTATACCTTGCAACGTGGATTGTTCACTTTGAGACTTGTGGCAGCAGATGGGCACTGTTACCCATGACACAGGCTTGTGCCAGCTTGGGGGACCCACACTAAAGACCGCCAGGCAGCTGGCGCAATCCGCCCGTCACTACGAGCGTCTTCGACTGGAGGCCGCTTCCCAAACTTGAGGACTGAAAGTCGGTTTCCTGCTGTTTCCTTGCAGAATCACTTTTTGCGGGCATGATGACGCTCGTCCATCTTCAGAAACCCATAAAAGGGGTTCTCGTCTCCGCAGTTAAAGCGTTGCCAAATGGCGAGCATGCATCCAATTTGCTGTGTTCAACAAACTTCACAGCACGTGTGTTTACTACAAGGTGGCGGTTCTTCTTTCAGAAGCCCGATTTTGGATAGGGAGGGGGTCATGATGTAGTTTACGGGTATGACCCCCCAAACTATGATAGTACTGAGCTCAAGGGCATTCTCCCCCTACCTGTTCACGAGAGCACTTGGGAGTCAATGGGGGGCTCACCCTGATGAATGTCCCTTCCTTTATGGGATTTGTTGATCAGTCGAGCAGATGTTTCACACTAAACGAATTGGCATGTTTAGCTACACCGTCCACAAGAAGCCCTCAAACCAGCCAGACCACTTTGCCGTGCTTAATGGGCATTCATTACACAAAATATACACCTACCTTGTATCCCGCACAAGTCTGAATCACTAAAAGAGACATGGGTGGACCACCGAAAGTACACACACACACAAGCACCTGTGGGACCACCCAAGTTTCCCACGTCCTTTTTGGGGAAATAGTTGGATGTGCCAAAACGCCGAGCCCCTCCAAAAAGGTGGTTTTCTTTTGTTCTCCCTTTAAACCAGCTTCCAAAGAGTACTGTCAACAAAGACATCCCTCAATGTTGTCCGTTGCTTCGGTCCGACCAGGCGGAGCGTGCGCATGACGAGCTTGCGAGCGACAACATGGCACTGCGGCGTCGGCGGCCTGGGATGCGGCTACCTGGGCACTTTTTGATTTGAAAAGGAGCTGACAGTTTAATCACTGCTTCAACGGGCGGCTTCTCATCAATGGGAGGTTTTGGCAATTCTATGCGCTAGATTAATGTCTGGGAATGGGAGTGGAGCTTACAAGCGGCCTTCTGGCAGAAGCATCCTCAGCAAATCCTGAGTGACTTTACAAGGGTAAAACAGATCCTATTGTTTAAGCAATATTGGAACACCATTGTCCATTACTGAGTTGTTGCATTGCCCTCACTGGGTAATTGGCGTGGACCTTTCGTGAGTCGTAACGAGCATAGGTGGATACCGTGATGCCACTTTACATCCAGATCATGATGCGTCCGTGTTTCTGCCGAGCCGTCGACCCAACACGCAATCTGCAGATATCCAGTATTGGTGCCTGCCTGCAGCAAGTTGTAAGGGGAAGATAATTGACTTGTTGCAGGGCACTGCAGATAGGCTGCATAATTGTTCTATCCGAGTTTGATCATTGTTTTGGCTTGCCATGATGAAGCGAGTCTTCAGCCGACGTCGACCGGTTCGCCGAACGGTAGCCGAACATGGTTGGCTTTGGGTTCAGTTGAAATGAGCAAAAAGTGTTCAAGTGTTCTGCTGGTAGGGGAATCCTGAATCCAGGTTCCTTCTTGCCCCAAACGAGCGTACCCCTCATCATCAAGCCGTATACAACTTGTTTGTGGGAGTGCAGCTTGTTGTCATCTTATTGGCATACGTTTTCATGGATATGAGGTGTTCATTGGGCAGATGTTTGGTTCAGCCCTGACGGATCCCCAAGCGACAGTTTTCGGGGCTTTGATAAACCTGAGGCGAATGCGAGTCCTTGCGTGGCCTCTTTGTGCGGCAGCAGCAGCAGCAGATTGCGTTTTGGACTGGTCCCTTCCTGGTGGGGGCTCCCAGCCTAGGCTGGGCTTTGAGGGAAGTGGATGAAGGGAAGCACAACGGTGGACACAATGCAGCTGGGAAAGAACAAAAACGGGTGCGAGAAGTTAAGAAGGGTGAGGAGGCATGTTTGGCAGCTTCTTTCCGAAGGAATGACACACCTTGGGCCCTGCACACGCCGTCAACAGGTGTCCACACGCGAATCCATCATTTTGACAGCATCCAGGTTGACGTGTTCGAGTCAGCGCAAAGTAAAAGCAACCCTGCATACTTTGTTCTGACATCGAATTGAAGTTCATGCTGATTGCATGGTAGCGGCTGCACCCCTGCTAGTGAATAGTTGGATGCGTCTCGGTGCAGAAAATGGCGGTCCTGATCTTAGACCATACTTCTGAGACATCATTGAGAAACCGAGAGTTGGGCTGTCTCACGCAGTGTAACTTGGTTCTAAAGAAAAAGCACCCGGAAACCGACCATTGTCAGAGATACCTCATTCAGGGTTGTGAAGGAACCAAGAGTTAAGCAACTCATACCCACTTTTCAATGTATCCTTTGGTCTTCAATACCAAATGCATGCTTTTCCCATGGCGACTTGCTTTAACTAAGCAGCGTTTCAGGGGAGGTGGCGAGAACTTCCACAAATTGAGTTGCGTCAAAGTAGGGGCAACCCCCCAAAATGGGGGTAATTACCCTCAACGCACACACACACAACCCAACACACACACACACACCACACAAACACACACACGCATAAATCATTTGATTGTTTCGCCTGGCGCTCGGGTCGTCGCCGACCAAAACCTGAGGAGATGGTCGGGGAGAACTCTGCGGCCAAAGCTATGGCGAAGATGGCTGCCAAGGGGGCACAAGAGGCGTCCGGGTTGGGCGAAGCTCAAACACTCCCCTATAAGCTATCACTGACTGAGTGTGGGGCCTGGATGAATTGTGGGATGAGTGGTGGACGTTGCGAGTCCCAAAACCCTCAGCGCTAGGCCCTGGCTGCTGTGCAGCAGGCAGGGCATGCTGGGCGGGGGCGGGGGGAGGAGGGGCACAGTGCTTGAGCATGACGCAGAAGAACATCGCTGGTCCCTTTTTAGCAGGCTGGGCGGCTTCAAGGGTATGTCGAAGTCAGTTTGTCCTTCAAATTGGCCTGTTGCGATGACTTTGAACATGCAGAAATCAGGGGGTCAGAGTCAGTCACTGCTTTCAGTAGCTGTTCACAGCCACAGCCTGAAGCTATCATGAATTGATTCTTGCCGGCGGGCAAGCGTCAAACACCGCGCAATGAATGGCGGACATCCTTTGCACTGCGCCGACAACAAGGGAAGTGGGTTGCGAAGAACTCACACGATTTGCTTTCGGGTAGCAAGTGCGCAATCCTTGTTGCAGGGCACACTATAGGAATTCCGCGGGTCTTAAAGCTGTTGGGCTTCCGAGAGACCCGTAAATGAGCCCTAAAGTATTTTTCAATCGCGACCCCTTCAACAATCACAAGGTGTTAGAGGACCATTTCGGAGGTTCATCCGAATTTCCACAATTTGCTGGCTAGGGAAAAGCAAGGTCCAGGTGTTGTTGGCATATTGCGTACGTTGGTGTTCGGGTAGCCAACAGCGGTGAAGCTCCAAATCGAATGGTCGCTTTGTTTTGGGCTTCCCTGTCAGCACCAAGAGGTCCCGATTTTGCCCACGTAACTCTTAGGGTTTCAACCGAAAACCGGGCCCCCGTTGCTTCTGAAAATGGCGCTGAAGTCTTCGGGGCGTCGTGTCGGCCAAGGGCGAGAAGGAGGATTCCCTCGTGCGCGGCTCAGGGCGCGACAGCTTTGTGCCACCCTGGTGGAGTTGCACCACGAATCCGTTTTGAGCAGGGCTGGGATTGACCACTTTTCGTGGGGAACGCCAGCAAAGAAAACGGGAACACAGCCCTGCGCAGCCTATGCATGATTTGTTTGTCGGCAAGGCGATTGTGTCCTGAAGCTCAGGGCCAGACCAGCTATTAACCATGGATCAGCTTGACCGCCCTTCATTGCCCTAGGCACGTGATAAACACTCATTCTCCTCAACAAGTCTCGCACTGACCGTTTGCATTTGTTTGGCTGTTTGGAAGTGCTCCCTATTGAGCTTTCTCCATGAAGCAGGGCCTTCTCGTTGGCTGGAGTACTTCCTGAGATGTCAAGTAAGGTTTTTACTTCATCCGTCAAGCAAGTGAGGAACTGCGCAAATCGAGCTCACACAGGAGCTCACCTGGGAGCAAAACAATCCAACGCATACGATGAAGGTTCCGACTGGCAAAAAGAAGCCGGGAAGGAACGATCATGTTATAAGAAGAAAGTCCCACCAGAGAACTTATTTTTAAGGTCGTTGCATGTGTTGAGAACGCAGTCTTTCTGTCAACGCCCCACCTGCCCGCGTCGCAAATCAGGTCCTGTTTAAGCATTGCCCGTTGGACAAAGGTTTGCCAAACTGGTCCCAAAAGGGTTTTGCAAGAGGAGCCCGTTTGTCGCAATTTGGCAGTTTGAAAGGTGCTCGGCCGAAGTCTGAGGCAGACGCGCAGAGTCTTTCGCTGGACGGCGTGTCCAGGCCGTCAGCCGCGGTATTTGTTCTTCTGGGGCATAATTGCGCAGCAGCTTGAACCGCCAGGGCCACTACCAAGACTATTGGCATACTATTTGGAGAAATACCGGAGGTAGTTCCGTCAAGAGTAAGTCTGAGAAAGAGCTGGTTGGTTCACCGGTGCATAGGACAGAAGGACAAATCGGCATGCGAGTCGCTTCTGGCTTAAAGAGGCTGTCAAAGAATATATGGTGAGCATGTTCAAGTATAACCTTTGGTTGAGAAACAGTCAATATGGGTGAATGGTCTAATGCCTTCTGTTTTGTCTTTAAATTCATGGACTTCAACACGGGGTCGACTTTTTTTGGACACCCCCCATGTTTGCTATCACGTGAAGTAGCTAAAGGTGTGACATGGCGCGACTCCACGCACCAAATTGCTATATACAGGAACTGAGCGTACTTTACCCAACTCCCATGTCGGGGACACAATAAGTATTGACGGTTGCCCAGTTTGTGCGTGTGTGTTTTTGCATTTGCCTTTTGTCCCGGATGTTTGCGCCAATATTAAAAAGCTCAGTCAACACAAGCTTACCCAGAATCAAGGCCCTATGTGAAGAGTTCCCAATTCAAGTTGAGGAGTAAGTTGAATCTTGTTTCATTGCCTGGCCAACTGAGTGTTTGTGCCCGTATGCATAGACTCTGACCTTCAGCTGCCTTTGCGATGCACAGGGTCTCGACCCACAAGGGCCTCGCGTGGGCTAGTTGCACTTGCCGTTTGCTGCAATTGCCGCGAGCGGAATTGGACGCATTTTGCCGTACTAACCCTGTCAAAGTCAGAGCACGGAAATCACCCGCCAGAAAGGGGCCAGTGTCATAGGTGAACTTATGCGGCGTATGTAGAACAAGTTTTGCCATTTCTGCAACGTGTGGCATGTGTGTTTTGTTTTGTGGCCCACTTGCCAGTTTTGTTGGTTGCCCCTGTTCCAGCATCGGGCCAATATCTCAAGACTGAAGCAATCAAGTCGAGGCTGAATTATTGAAAGAGATGCAGATACAATGGGATCTCGACAGCCCTGTGAAGCTCCGCAACTATCTGAACTCTTTGCTTCCTTGCAAAATTGCTTCCCATGAATTTAAAAGTCAACAACTGGCAGTTGTTCAGTTTCTACCCATATGCCAGGTGCGTGATGCCAGAAAAGACGTCGGCTGCCTGGACTCATCGGCGCTTTGACGGAGCCGCGGAAACTTTAAGTCAAAAGATGACACTGAATAGGTGCGGGGCACACGCAGGGCGTTACGCCAGATCCTGAATGCCATATATAGTCCCATAGGAACCATGCGGCCCTGGCGCTGTTTGCGGCCCTTGCAGGTCACAACTTCGCTTCGCTCGCTCCCCTTGCTATGGCTTCCGACCATGAAATGTGATGAACTGTGGTCTGGTGGGTAACAGAATGGGTGGTTTGAGAGCGCCGCATGGGACACTGCCAGACTAAGCTTCCCGCCTGCCTTTTATTTGTGTTGCCTGCTTGGGTTTCCTTCATTTTTCCATTCAAGCAAGAAGTTTCACTTCTTCGAGCGCATCTAAGTCCGGCCCAGAAAAGGGAAGGATGTCCCGCCGTGTCTCTCGGCACCAGCTGTTGCCCACTTTGGAGTTTTCAGGTCGGCCCAGAAGCTCCGCGCAGAGATGGAGTACTGGCGCACGGGCACCCAGCCGAACGGATGGTTCACTTGGGTCAATGGGAATATGCAGACGGGGTTAGAATTTCATCCCGGTAGAAAAGCCGAAGCGCCAACAAAAAAGGTTGTTGAAAGGGCTTAGCCCAACCCTGGCCTTCCGCAAATGAGAATCTTTACATGGCTTGTAGGGGGGTGCGGCCCTTCAACGTACGACTAAATTTTGCAACTCCCTGAACATGAACGCGCTTGCTGCCCCATGAGGAAGGTCTCTTTGACGAGGATGTACTCTCGTCGGGGTTGGTCGGGGTCCTTCAGTTGCCTCAGGTGATATGGCACTGACTTTGCAGCGGCCTCGCGCCCAGAAGTCACGAGAGATCGATAGAATTCGCAGCAGTCGACGCGTGGATTGTTCATCAGGGTCATGTCTTTTTTGAGAGTACCCTCTTTGGGGTTGTTTGAAAGAGAATCCGAAGCAAGCCGGCAAATGACAGTGTTTCCCAGCCTTTTTGGGTCACCCCTGCCCCAAGTGGTCCGTCACTTTCTAATGTACTTTGAAGCATCCCAAAACTGGGGAGCCTAATATAAGGATCCCACCATATAGCTGTTTTTTTCTCCGCACCAGTTGCAGCGAGCTCACCAAGATCAAGCTAAAGTGCAAGGTCGGGCTGGATTCCTTTTTGGTAGTTGGTGATTCAGCTGGTTCTATGTGTCAATGCACACTGACAGGCAGGCTAAGCAACAACAATTCATGCCGCAGTATCAGGTCAGTTTCGAGTAGATCCCACGGAGTATGAATGATTTGGGTACTCGAAGCATGCTCGCTTTTCTTTCTTGACCTGCGCATGGCCATGGCTCGCTAGGCTTTTGTTCATCTTCCAATCAGGGGTTAGATGGCTTCAAGCGAGCACGCCATGGATCCCTTCAAGAACCGGATGAGTTGATCAAACCACGGAACCTCAGATGTCTAAGCCACTGGCTTCGCGGGATCCGAACCACCGGCTCAGGGAGCTGCACAAGTCCAAGAGCCCCAAGGCAGGGCCAGCTTGTCGGCTGCTCCACTGGGAAAACAGAGGGTCACTGTGTGTGTGTGTGTGCGCCTCAAAGAGCCTTTTGGATGGATTATGGCTTGGCAACCCTGTTGCTGCAGGGATGAATGCGGGGCTGCGATTGGAACCACAAATCATTTGATAGCCTTACCAGATCCCTACTAAGCCAAAAGTCTGGACATGTGCATGATGCACTTACCTCGATGTGATCAATCTTTGGCCATCTCGTCTTGGCGTAGCACTCTCACTTTTTGAGTCGTGTTCTTTGCAGAGGCTCATCACCGTGTGTGCTGTGGTCTTTGGTGGGTTTCCGGTTGGCGACCAGACACATATCCGCGGCTTTCGCGCTGCTTCGCAAGACTAAGTCACCCCGCCAGGTGGTTGGATTTAGTTTGCTTTCTCATGAGAACCATCCAAAAAGAGGTTCAATCCATTTGGAAACAGACCCAGATGGCTCTGCTTCTCGCAGGCAGGGGTTTCAGACACGGAGACCAGGAGTTCCAGGCGAGTTCGGGTGGGGAATTCCATTCCGCCCTTCAAATGCTCGCCCCTTTGGGTCTTTGCGTGTTCCCATTGTTACGCACCCCAAGACTTTCAAAATGCTCTGTCTTTGTGGGCATGTGGTGACTTGAAGCAAACAAGGGCAATTCACCAGTTTGGGCCCTTATCTTATGCGCAGGCATCGGGCACAGAACCTGACCAGCAATTGCCCACAATCCAACAGGTCAAATGAAATGAGTTAGGACAGATAAGCCACTTTGCGCATTGTTGGCATGGATGAAGGACAGATTCGAACGACGCCATGATTGGCTTAGAATGACAAAAGGGAAGCCAGCAGCGAACTTCTTCTTTTTTTGACACATCCATTTGCCAATGAACAGCGGGGCCCGATCTTTCCATTGAGTTCTTCAATTCTACTTCCTTTTAAAGGGTCAGGTTGCGAGACTTTGACTGTCAACATAGAGCAAGAGTTCGTGTGACACCCCCAGACGCGTCCTCAGAAGGATCCTGAGGCACATGGAATCCCAAAATGGTTGGCCCAAATGGAATTGTTTGTACTAGGCTCGTTTTGGGAGAGCGCATTTTTGCAGGTCCTGATTGCCATTTTACTGGTCCTGTGCCCCTGTACTTCTTTTTCCCTGCTCGTTTCCTCAGCGATAAATGATTGTTGCCATTTTGCTGGATCCCTCTGTTGACTTTCAGAGTAATCCACCCCCAACCTGTGCTAACCCTGTGGTTTTGCCCTCAGGTCGGCCAGCAGTGACGGGGTGCTGTGAGCCAGGCATGCCTTGGGTTTGGCTTCTTTGGATTTGGCGGGCCATTCTGTTTCAAAACCGCGGGGCCCTTTTAAAACCCGGTATGTTGTTGCCCCAGTTTTGAGACCCCGCAAACTGGCAAGGAAACCTCTCCCTTTCGAGTAACGCTTTTCCACTTTGTCCCCGTTTCTTAAGCGCTCCATCTGCGGACATCCACTGGTTGCAGCTAGTCCTTGGTCCTTTGGCAAGTTCACCTCTGCTGCCCTTCTCGAGAGTTCATTCCACTTAGGTCAACCCCAGACTCCCACCCAGGTCATATGGAACCCTTTTTAGAATTCCACCCAATGGCCCAAGACAAGAACAACCAGGGTGACAAGCTGAGTGGATTGATCACCCGCATGGCCCCTACCGACTGCCCGGCTCAGTCTTCGCCTTACATGCCGATGTTTGTTTGTGTGTGTGTGTGTGTGTGTTTGTTTGTTTGCTTGCTTGCTTGTTTGATTTTAGGATATGCTTTTGGGAGTTGGTTTAAAGGGAAACCACAAGTAAAACCACCATTTCGGGGTTCACCACAATTTTTGCAGCTACCCATATTGTGCTTTGAACTTCTACCAACACACACGTACACACACTTCTGGGTTATTTTTGCCAATTGAGATGTGACACACCTCTTCAAAAGAGGGTTTTTGGCTGAGCGTTACACAAACTGTGCAGGGATTTATACCTTACACCCTGCGGTTGATCCTGCTGCTGTGTTTCGCCATGTACAACGCATTAGGATGCAGTAAAGGCGCGGCCTGTGCTCAGGCTGGATGACCTCGAAAATTCGTTAGTTGCACCGCGATTGCATGAATTCATTATCTTTCAGGAAAGCTGCGGAATCCGACACGAGCTAGTCATTGAAACATGCCTTGTACACAGAAACAGCCTTGATACCTTGGGTGCCAAATGATAAAGTATTGCCACTGTGGCTGAGTACTCCGCGCCTTTCTGTCAAATTCGGAATTTGTTGTTTGGTTGTTGTTAGATGTTCCCCAAGCCCCGGCGGCATAGGTGGTCAGGCATCAGCTGCTTGGCAGCGTCAAAGAGACGCAGCGATGATTGGGCACGAGAAGTTTGGGGTGGCCAAAAAGCCAGGGCCCTATGCTGGAGTCGCGATCCACGCTGCCCGCACCAACGGTCACTGCCATGTTGCGCATCCAATCAACCCCTTCTTTTTGAGTATGTCGAAGTGCCTTGTTCGTTGACTTCAGCTGATTTCCAAATGGGATGTCCTTGCGATGTTTCAGGCATCCGTCTTGCTCGTCTTTCAATTTGCTGCTTTGTGAGCGTGATTTGAGAATCTGCGATTGTCATGAGTTGAGGTAGCCCTCTTCAAATGCGTCGGTCATTTCATTGCACAGTGCAGTGGCCTGGGGCAGTTGTGTGGTTGGCATTTCGATAGGATGGCCACACTTTCGTTCGGTGGGTCAAGCTTGTTAGCACAGAGAGTTTGCTTGCAGGATGTGTTTAGCAGTCACCCGGGGATGCAAATCAGCAACGAGTAATTGGCGTTCCCCCCTAAGAGAGGAGGCCATAGGGGGGCACCTTGGGGCCAGTCGTCATGAGAGATGGCTCCTTGGATTCCATGTAGGGCTGATTGGCTTGGGGACCCATGTGCAGTTTTCGGATTCAAACTCGAGCATTTTATTTGAGCTCATTTGGCTGCCTTTTTGTTTGACCTTTGGGTTGTTGTTTGATGTTTACCCACATAGCAATCAGTTTGAATCCATGACTCTTTTGTGCGCGTGCAACTGAACGATAGCTACGTTTTGAAGAGGATGCGACTTGAAAGCAACCTGCTGTTTTTGGCTCCGCGATCTGTGTGAACAAGTGTTCGAGGATGTTTGTAACTCATGCATGACAGGCTTTGCACCGGGCAGCCTAGGAACTGTCCTACAGCGTTCCCCGAGTTTTTGCTGGCAGCAACACCCACACCAGAAAAGCTGTCAGAAGTATAAATGAGCTCCCAGAGGTGTCTAGACACAAAAGCACATGCCATTTGTCGTTTCATACCCTTCATTGCAAGCCATACCGCGCACGGTTGCGCGCCATGGCCAGCTGCCCGGGTGATCACACTGGGACTGGTGGAAACAGTGTTCCTTTTGGTGGGTTTCGCCCACCCAAACAGGGTGGCGTTGCCTCAAAATTGTTCACGGGGTAAGGAGATGGCTTTGCAGGACAGGAGCCCAAGCCGTTCGTTTCATGCTCAACAGAAGGGAAGGTCATGGACGATTTTCTGCAATCGGGAATTGAGACAGCTATGTCAAGAATGCTTACCAAGGGAACCCTCTGACCCATGGCCCACATAAAAAGTTTTGACCAGGGCACATTGGTCAGCGAGCGGCCACCCCCCCCCCCCCAATGGTATCCCCCCCCACTTGCGGGAGGGGGGGGGGTGCTGCTTGCTGACCGGGGTACGACTCTCGAAGCCTTGGCCCTAACCGGAACCCACCAGCGGAGGCCCACAGGGGGGGGAGAGGCCTTTTGCAAGATAACCATAACCTGCAAAACCAGCGGGCCTACAGGGGGTCGCCGACCGGGGTACGACTCTCGAAGCCTTGGCCCTAACCGGAACCCACCAGCGGGGGCCCACACGGAGGGGAGAGGCCTTTTGCAAGATGACCATAACCTGCAACCAGCGGGCCCACAGAAGGGGGAGGGGGTGGGGCCCTATTTAAGGCTACCACGACCATGGCGGGGGGGGGGTGGAGGGGGTGGAGGGGGTGCCAGACCTCTACCATATTAATATATATATATATATATGTATATATATATATACGCTGATTGTACCCATCAGAAACGAGCAGACAAACCTCAGTGCACCCGGCCCGTTCCCATGAAGACCCGCCGACCAGGTCGTTCATGACCTCAGTGGAGCGGGTTTCAGCCTCAGCGACGCTCTGATCCATATGGGTCGCTGTTGTTTGGAGGCTACCCGTTTCAAGCGGATTCCAATAAACAGAAAGCTCGAGGAAAACTGCCATGTTTGGGGTCCCCCTTTTTTGACACACACCCACATTGTCCCACATTGCCTTGATTGATTGTTCTTTGGTGGGACCTCTTGCCGTTTGATCTGGACAATGATTGCTTTTCAACGGGCAAACAAGTCAACTGCGTTTGGGTCAAAGACATGTGCAGACCCACCCAATTGTTGATGTGACGAAGTAGTGGTTAGGGTGTGGGGTGTGCTTTGGCCTTTGCGGTGGGCCTGGCTGGCCGGGTGGGCCCATGGCGGGCTCGTGGTGAACCTGTGGGCCCGTCAGCCCGTGGGCCCGTGGGCCCGTGAACCCGTGGCGGGCCCATGAACCCTTGCGCCCGTGCGCCCGTTGGCTTGGTCGTGGTTGGAGACCACTCTCGCCAAAAGGGAATCCCCTTCAAACCAGCATGAAACCCAAAAAGAGCTTCTTTCAAAAGACCATTCCTCGGTTTTCTGGGTGTCATGCTAATCTGCAGCGGAGTAAACATCACGCTTTCCAGCTGAGTGCTCAGGACGTCCTTTTGTTTTGTGTTTTGGGGTGCATTGTTTGGCGAACCCTGCTTAAAGGGCAATCCAAATGAGCCTGTTGCAATGTTGTTCAGATGTTTATACAAGGGGTTCTTGCTGACTTGCAACGATCGGATTGTAAAATCTACACGTGGTTGAATGAACCGAGTTCACCTTGATTGGGATGTGTCAAAGCTGGTTGAGCCCCTGCAAATGGCTCGCTTCTCTTTTGGAGGTCTTTTCCGAAAGGGTCCCTCGCTTGTTTCAGGCCTTTGGGGCTGAAGGGATACTCACTCGCTAAACTTCAGCAGTGGGCAGAACGAAAATTGACCATCTCGACAGCATTGTAGATGCCCCAACTGTGGATTCCGCCAATTCCACTCTTTTAGCGCTCGTTTGGCACCTTCCAAGAGGTCAATCCCAAGTGGAACCGGTGCCCAGCGCTCATGTATTTGTTGCGAGTTTGGACCGCGTCCGTTTCAGCCTTTCAGGCCTTGCGCGTGGTGCCCGGTCATTACTTGTGCCCTGGTCAGAACAGGGATTTTGCTTGGCATTCTAGAACTCTCAAACCAATACTCATAGATGTCATCCGTCTCGACTGGTGCGAACTGGGTGTTGTGCATCCACAGTGGTAAGGGGGCAATGACCATGACCATGATCCACACGCTTGGCTCAGGTAGATGCTGCTGATCTCACCGCAGAGTCCTTTGTTGGGAAGCTTGGAGCGTCAGGAACAAGTGGGCTGTGCGGATGCATTCATTCACGCGAAAGTTGTCTAAGAGAGCAATCGCATATGCAGCAAGGGACAATTAAGAATATATATATATATATATATACACATGTACGCACGTACATACAGACAGACAGACAGAGAGGCAGGCCGGCAGGCAGACAGACGGACGGACAGACAGACAGACATGCAGACACATGCAAACATGCATACATACATGCATACATACATGCATGCATGCATACATACACACATACACACATAAACACATACATGCATGCATACATACATACATGCTTACATACGTATACATACACAGGCAGACATACGGAAGGACGGACAGACGGACAGACAGACACACACACACACATACATACGTACATACATACATACATATATATATATATATGCATGCATCATGCATGCCTACCTACATGCATACATGCACACATGCATACATCCATGCATCCATGCATACATACGTACATACATGCATGCATACATACATATATGCGTAGACAATTACATGCATACATACATACATACATGCATACATGCATACATGCATACATACATACATACGTGCATACATACATACATACGTACATACATATATTGTACATACATGCATACCTACATATATACATATATATATATATATGCATGCATCATGCATGCCTACCTACATGCATGCATACATGCATGCGTGTATACATGCATACATGCATGCAAACATGCATACAGACATACATGCATACATGCATACATACATATGTACATACATACATACATACATACATACATACATACATACATGCATACATGAATGCACACATGCATACATGCATACACGCATACATACATACAGACATACATGCATACATGCATACATACATATGTACGTACATACATACATACATACATACATACATCCATACATATATACATACATACATACACACATACATACATGAATGCATACATGCATACATGCATACATGTATGCATACATACATACAGACATACATGCATACATACATATGTACGTACATACATGCATGCATGCATGCATGCATGCATGCATACATGCATACATGCATACATGCATACATGCATACATACTACATACACCTCTAAACATACAGGCATCCCTTCGGTCGTTAGGAAGGAGAGTTAGGATGAGGTGGGGACTGAGATGAAAGTGACCGTCAATAAAGGGAAAGAAGCAAGGAAAGACAAATGAAAAGAAACGCCATGACACTTTCACTCCTCCCTCAGCCTCTGGCCTCGTCCTCAGTCCCAACTATTAATCCTGGAGCCGCTGGAAGGCGAGTGTCCCAATCTCTTTTCTCTTACATGCCATTCCTTTATTCTTGGGGTTAATGTTGAAATCCTTGAATGAAGTGACTCCGTCTGGTGGCCTCGCCCTTTCCTTCACCGTCGGTGGACCGGAAAGAGAGGCCATGAAGGGACCAATAATAGAGTTACACCCCGCTCCTTCCAGTCACTCCGGAACGAAGAGGAGGTAGGGAACAGATAAGGTTGAGGTGTAAGGACTTGTATCTTCCATTTCCACTTTCTAGTTGGTGGAGGTACAATGTGTGAACGGTTACGACGGAAGGGAGTGAAGATGTGGTAGAGCGAAAGGAAAGAGCTCGGGGTAACCGTTCATTCTAGGTGTTAACCCTCCATCTCGCCCTTTTACATCTGATATCTTCATTCTAATCATACATCCTCAAATAGAATGTGGGCGAGATGCAGTGGAGATAGAAGGTAAAAAGGTGTGTAACCCGCCATCCTAAGCCTGCGGGAGAGGAAGGAGCAGGATATCACCCTCAAATGAGAGGACTTACCTACAACCCATTCATGGGAAGGGCAATGGTGGGAAAAGGAACTTGTATCCGCTATAACGACGAGGTGGGAACAGACCCAACCGATGGAAGGAATATTGGATGACATTATATCCCGTCTCTTCCCTAGCTTTCTTTCCCAATATTTCTACATTATGTCGACAGTCAAGAATAAAGACAATCAAGAGACAGGAAAAGAGAGGAAAGAAAGCAAGGGAAAGGAATATTGGTCCACCTCCAAGCCTAAGAAATCCTGTATTTGGAGGTGGCATAAGGTGGAGGAATTCCAAGAGTAAGAAGTTAACCAAAATGAATTAGAGGAATGTAAATAGAAAGAAGATAACGAAAAGGAAAGGATAAAAGCGAGTTAATGGGAACGCCTCGCCTGCACTCATCCTTCCCTATCTGTAATCCCCATCCCTTCACCACTCAACCTCTGTCTCGTGGATAATGTGGATGGGTGAGAGAGGTTGGGTGACAAGGAAGAAATCATTTCATTTTTATATTTATTTTCATCTTCTTTCTCTCTGTGGCACCTCTTGGTTTGTGGATAGGTCTTGAGCATTAGAAAGGAGATTAGGTGCCACAAATAGAGAAAGGAAGAGAGAAGGAAGACTAACCTGTGAATGAGTGAGTGAGCGAAGTGAGTGAGCGGCCTTCATGCCTTCATCTCCAACCCATTATTCCATCTCAGCCTCTGGGCTTCATTTGTAGGGTTGGAAGGCATGAACGGTTATTACTTCCCTCGCCTGTGTGTTTGTGAGAAGATAGGAATGGGCGAGGGGTTAACACATAGAGAAGAGCGAGCTCAGAGAGAGAGCGGGCTGGCTTCTTCGTTCACTCGCTGCCATTGGCAGCCTCACCAACTAGAAAGGGGAGGAGGACGGGCCAATGAATGCAGCACTTCGTTCGTGAGCGACAGAAAAGAGCGACTTTAGGATGTGCCACTCGCTGTTACGAAAGAAGCGAGATGATGGCACACTGTCCCTTTCCTTCCTCCTTTCTTGTTCTTTCTTTCATATTAATTCTGTTTGGTTACATTCTAAGATTTGGAAAGGAGGAAGCTGTGAAAGGGATGAATGAACATGAGGTGAAAGAAAAGAGCTGGACCCTGTCCTCCGTGTCTTGTCTAGTCCTTAAGTGACTTTATGAGCGACACGAAGGGTCCAGATTCCCTTTCTCTTTCTCTTCTCCCTTATCTCTCTCCCTTGACCACGAACGGAGTAGGTGGGAGAGAGGAGAAGAGATAAGAGAGAAGAGAGCCCATTCCTTTCATCTCACCCTATCATCTCTCCTTCACTTTGGTTCACTCGTGGGTGAGATGAATGAAAGGAATGGGAAGAGAGACCGAAGGGAACGGTCAAGAGGCGAGAGTGAGTCTGTATCCTCGCCGCACTGTCTCTTTCTCTTCTCTCTGTCACACTCTCCACCGACGGGTTGGGAGAGGTAAGTGACAGGAAGAGAAAAGAGAAAGGAAAAGAGAGAACGGAGAGGAGAGGAATGAAGTGACGAGTCCAGAGTGAACGACTTGGAGGCACGCCGTGGAATGAAGAATGAATGACACGAAGGAAGCGACTGGAAGAGCTGACGGTGGGCCGCACCCAACTGCTTTATCCCCAGCCCCTCACGTCCCTTCCTGGCTGGTTAATTCTTCCCTCTCTCACACCTCTCTTTCTCCGCCATTGGTCAAGTCATTTCCTGGCGGTTGTAGGTGTGAGAGATAAGGGAAGGGAATAGCGGCGTCTCTTGGTTAGGCCGTTGGCTGTGTCTTTATCATCTCGCCGCTATTCCACCACCAATGAAGGGAAGGGAATGGAGATGGGCGCACCCTTCCCTATCTCTCTCTCTTTTCCGTTCGTCTCAGAGATTCCGAACGACAGAGGAGAGAGGAAGGGATGAAAGAACGGCCCATCATCTCTTTACCTCTCCCACCTAATAATCTCTGTGTCAGGGAGAGGTAAGATGGAGAGAGGATGGGGAGGGATGGAGGAGGGACATGAAGCGAGGAGTAAAGACATGACCATTTCTCGCTTCTCATTACCTCCTCACCATCCCTTCCCTGTCTGTTCCTTTCTTCCCTCTCTCTTTCCTACCTCTTCCTTTCTCTACCTCCTATCTACTCTCCATCCGGAACCGAGATAGCGAGGAGAAAGGGAGGATGGGAAAGAGGAGAAAGGGAGGTAGAAGATAAGAAATGCAGGCTCTTGGATCCTGATGTTAGGTCATAATGTAACTTCCGGTGACGTTAGGAATGTGCTTCATTCAGCTACATTCCTTTCCCATCTCCCCATCTTTTGGATGTCGTGTCGCTCATGTTGGACGTGGGAATGAAGATCTCCCAAATGTGGGAGGTATAACCCAGTTCACGGACCCTTAGGTCTCGCTATCCAATATTCCTTATCTTACCTGCCTTCTTTTGTCGTAATAATCTTTCACTTTTCCTTGTCTTTCTCTTTTATCGCTTTTATTGTTAATTCTTCTTTGTCTTCTAATTCACGTTTTAACCACCGACGGGATAGGGAGGGGGAAATAGTGGAGGATTAAGGCCTTCCTGAGCCAGCTAAAAGCCAGGCATGAAGGCTGGTCATTATCTTTTCTATCTTTTATTGTTTTTTCTTTATCTTTTATTTCTTTTTCATTCGTTCTTCATTGTGTGTACAAGCCTTTCCATAAAAGCAATATTTCTAACCCCAACATATTAACTCCATCATAATGACAGGTCCTCCAGCGCTCGGAATTACCTGCAAACCGAGTAGCCGAGGTGAAGTACAAGGATTAGAAAGGAGACAGGAAGCGCTGGAAGGCGAAGATTAAAGACTTTCCCATCCGTTGGTCTCTTCCTTCTAATTACCTATCCTTGACCAACGGTGGGAGATAGGGAAAGCATTAGGATGTAACCTGACTTTCGGAGACAATAAGATGTAGAAGTATGAAGAGAAAGGAAACCAAATATAAAGTAAACAATAAATCTAAAATGGGAAATATTAAAGTGTAAAAGGACCTTCATTCATGGCTTTTATCCCTATCTTCTTTCTTCTTGGTTACTCTTTCCATAATCCATAAACCTTAGGACCTTACCATAAGCTGTTACAACCGTGTATTATTAATTATAGAATTATATTAGGAATGAAAGACTCTCAATCACATCCAAAAGAGAGAGGGATTACGTTAGGACAGAGAATAGACTCCTCTTTACCCCTCACTTCGTTCTCTCTTCATTACCCATCCTGTGTTTCTAGGAGCTTCTCTTACCGTTCCTCTCCCTTAGGTCGGTTTCCTGTGTCTTTAATGTTAGGAAAGGAACCGCATAGAGGAACGGGAGAGGCTTAGAGAGTGAACGAAGGAACGGAGAGAGTGAGGAGCGGTCATTCCTTCCCTAACAGCTGTCTCTAGGCTTGCCCTGTATCTCATCACCTTTCCTTATCTTTGATTACCTCTCCTATCTGTGTTCCTCCTCACTACGTCGGGTGATGAATGTAACCTCCAAAATAAACAAACAAGAGAATAATACTGCTAACAAATAGAAAAAGGAAATTAAAGATAAAGAAAAGTGTAATGACAAGAGCTTCCTACAGCCAAGAGCTGGCCTATTTCATCCTAATATTTCCTTTTCCTTTGTTGTTTAATATTTATTTTATGCTAATTTGCTTCTTCTTTGCTATTACGACGTGGAACCGACAGTTGGAGGTGGAAGGGAGAGGTATAATGCTTTTATCTGTAACTCCTGTAACTCGTGAACTCTCCAAATACTAGAAAGTGGATTATAAAATAGAAAATAGATGATAGAAAAGCCACTCATCCAACCCACGACTCCGTCCGGTCCACCGGTGGGTTTGATGGAGTGTGAATGCTAACTCCCGAACGTAGATAGGGAGGAAAGATATTGTTTGCTTCTTTCTTTTGGTTTCCAGATTCTCTTCTTTTGGAGTTACTTTCTAGTTCTATTATTGGCTTTTCATAATGTGTAATCCCCATCCTTCCTATGGCTCCACTCTGTCGCTATCCCAGACCCTGGACGGATGGGGTGTAGGAATGAAGAAAGAGACCGAGAATAGAGGAATCGAGAGACGAGGTGAATGGTGTTCCAAGAGAATGCTATTAAAGAGAAAGGCATGTAAGACCCATTCACCTCCCATTTCTTACCTAACACCCACCAACCATACACCACCAGCCAGGAAGGGCTGAGGATGGGTTTGGACGGCGTGTGATGAAAGAAGGAAATGCCGTTCCCGTGAGCAGGTTATAATTGATTGTGACAGGATGGAGTGGTGAGGAGATAAGAACAGGACTCACTTCGTCTCCAAGAACTTGCTCTTCTCTGTAATGCCTGGATTGGTGGGTGAAGTGATAGATCCCTCGTCAGTTCCTTCCGTGTCTTGTCTGTTTGGTGATGTACCACGTCCTTCGTCCGTGACCGACGGTAAAAGCCAGGAGGTTGAACACGGACGGGAAAGTGGGTTACAGGTAAGAGAAGTTCCCGTCCAACCATTCATTCCTGGCATGCTGTCATCCTTATTCTCGGGAACCTTCCCACAGCTGTAAGACCAATAATAGAACTCACTTATAATTACCTTTCCTTTCTATTGTTCATTCTATCTTTCATTGTGTGTCTTTCTTCTCCTTCGTCGTTATCATGTACTAGCCAATGGACGAAGGAGGTGCAACAATATTAACGAGAATGAAAGATGAAAGTAAGAAGGAAAGACATGAAGGAAGAGCATTCCAGTCATTCCATTACTGTCCTAGCTCCTAGAGCCTTATCTTCCTATCACTTCACACTCCGTCCCAACCTACCTCCTGTCGGTTCCAGGGACGGGTGAAAGAGAAAAGGTATCAAAAAACCAAGACAAGAGAAGGAAAAAGACTCTATCTCCCCATCCCGCGGCTGGGTCTTACAGTTGGATAAGGAATCATGTCTATTCCCTTCACTCTCTGTTAGTTCCGGGAACTTGAATGAAGTGGTCATCCCTCGCTCGTTACCTCTCTCGCCCTTCACGTAACCTCTCCCTCGTCCTACCACGTCGGGTGGCACCTAAGACACGAAGACGAGACACAGGGACGAGGTGGAGAGCCTACATGCCTTTCTCACCGTCTATTCCCTACCCATCCTGACGGTGAAGAGAAAGGAAGAAGTACATTTGGAGCGGGCGGGATTTCTCTTCTTAGTCTTTCATTCATTTCTTATATTAGTTCCCGCCCACCTGTTACACCTGTCTCCCAGCGGCTTAATCTCAGGGTCTTTACCCCATATCTTCTCCCTTCTACATTCTATGGGTTCAGCCGCTGTGTGGATGGTGTGAGGACTGAAGAACGAGCGAAAGGATGAGGGAGGATGAATGAATGAAGAATAGATTTCCTTTCCAATCTTATCTCTGTCATATCTTTCTCTTTCTTGTGTGTTTACTTCCGGTCCTTTCCCTCCCTTCTATTTCTGGGACCGGCTCTCATCTGTATGCGAGCGACATGAGAGCGAGTGAATCCTGTTCCTCTTGGTCACTTCCCGGCCACAGCCCAGAGGCGAGGAGGCCAAGGGAAGGAGGAACAGCTCTTTTCACCCACTCTCTGCACTGGATCAGGCCCTACAATGCATGTCTGAGATTAAATGGTGTTAGAGTGAAAAGGAAAGGGCCTGACCAGACATCTCTTTTCCATTATATCCTCCCACCTGTTCCCTCTCCGTCCTTGACGTTGGGAACGAAGGTGTGGAAAGGGCTGGAAGCCGGGTTCATCCATCTTCACCCTCATCACTTTCCTGTCACCTCTTTTCTCTCGTTGACGGTTAACGGATTCACCGGAAGGAAACGAGAAGGAAGAGAAAGAGGTGATACACAGGAAAGAGTGGATGGATGACATTGGGAAAGCCACCAAACAAAACCAAACAAGATAAAGATATAAATGAAAAGTAATGGCTTTCCAATGTACATCTTCCCTTGTCCACCATATGATATCCCTTCCATCGGTTGGGTCGTTCATTCTTCACGCAACCTCAGTCACAAGGTGGACAAGAGAGAAAGACACCTACAACTCACTCCCTCGCCCTCAGGCCTCGCTTTTGGATGATGAATCTCTCTCCCTAACCCTGTCCCAGCTGTAGGCTGTCCCTGTCTTTCACATTCCATCTCCATTTCTCCTTCATTCTCGTCTATAGACGGTTCCAGGTGGAACGAATGAAGGGTGAAATGATGAACGAAGAGGAAAGAATAGCTTCCCTTCCTCCTCCCTTTTACCTACGTCGGAGGCGGTCATAATGTTAGGAATGAAAAGAATAGACACAGAGGAAGAGATGGTGACCGGTGAGTGATAAGAATGGGATAGTGAAAGGAATGAACGGAATAGAAGGACTTCCACCCACCGTGTGTCACATCTTTTCACATTGTAATTCCCTTAATCTTCGCTCACTTCCTCCGTCCACTCGCTACCCAATGAATGCTGACTCACTGACAGGGAATGGAGGTGAGGCACGGAAGGAACATTCTCTTTTCACTAACATTCCAACCCTTTCCTGCCTCGGATTGGAGGCGAAGAGAGGAAAGATGGTTGGATGAAAGAATAGAGCCTTCCCAACGGCGAGGAGTTCACATGTTAGTCCTTCTCCAATCTACCCCGCTCTCCCGTCTGTTGGAGGCTTCACGGGTTAGTCCTTGTCTCTCAGTCACCATTTCTCTCGCGAATCGCGGGTGAAGGAAATAGTGGGAGAGACTAAGATAAGGACTGGAAAGGCCTTGAAGATAAAGGATTAGAATTGTATCTTTTATTTCTTGTTTATTCCGTTCCCTCTCAACCTCGGAGATAATGGGAACGGGAGAACAAGGCCATGAGATACAGGCGAGGCGACGAGCGGGGACAATATGATAAAGACTCAATTCGCTTCCTTAAGAACCTTTCTGTAAAGACTAAGATCAGCTATTTTATAATTCATTTTGTATTTATTAATCTCTTTAATTCTCATAATCTTTTATTATTTGTTTATTTGTTATCTTTGGGATCTTGGCCTGGCATTGGATCATGATGAAGGAAAGAACAGGCCAAGAGGAGGAAGATAAGATCATGTACACACACTTGTCTGTCAATGTGAAATAGTAAAGATAAAGAAAGAAGGTAATAAAAGAAACAGAGATTAAATGGTTTTATGGTTGGGTTTGGGAATGTTGGTGAAAGATATGGCCCCACTCACCGTCGGTGGACGAGAAAGAGTGGGAAGAGCATCTCATCGTTTCACTCACTTACATCCCTATCCCATACCCTTCACTTTAGGTTGTAAATCATAAGGAAAAGAGAATGAAAGTAAAAGAGGGAAGTACAATGAAAGATAGAGGTCAGAGAAGCTTCTTTAGGATGTACGTTAATTCCAGGAAATCCAAGAATGAAAGAAGAGATAGATTAATAGAAAGGAGAGCATGTAGGGAAGAAAGATGCCTTGAGTCACAATTAACTCCCACTCCTTCCTTTCGTGGTTACGGTCAGGCCTTGTGTGTTAGCCACCTGTTTGCCTCAGCCGGAAGGCGGCTATTCTTGGAATCTTTATTTGTAACCAAAATAACCAAAGAAGAATGGAGGAAAGAAGTGGAAGATAGAGATGAAAGAAAAGATGAAAAGGAATGGAATTCCAGATGCTTTTTCTATTGGCCACCTCACATTAGATCGGTTGGCATTACTCTTCCCTTCATACCTCAGATAGTGATAGGAATAGAATGGTGGCATGAATGCCTGGATTAATAGCTAGGACACGTCTCTTTACCTCTTCCTTTCGTACATCTCACTCTCTTCTTCTCTCGTTTCTCTTAGATTGGGATTAACGTGTCCTA
>CAUJNA010001506.1:0-7500 GCA_963377175.1 Effrenium voratum
GTGCAAGTTGCACTCCTTGCCATGACTCCTTGCAATGACTCCTTGCAATGACTCCTTGCAATGACTCCTTGCAATGACTCCTTGCAATGACTCCTTGCAATGACTCCTTGCAATGACTCCTTGCCATGACTCCTTGCAATGACTCCTTGCAATGACTCCTTGCAAGGACTCCTTGCAATGACTCCTTGCAATGACTCCTTGCCATGACTCCTTGCAATGACTCCTTGCAATGACTCCTTGCCATGACTCCTTGCAATGACTCCTTGCAATGACTCCTTGCAATGACTCCTTGCAATGACTCCTTGCAATGACTTTCATGATGATGATTCCTTGCAATGACTCCTTGCAATGACTTTCATGATGCTGATTCCTTGCAATGACACCTTGTAATGACTCTCATGAGAACAACTCAAGTGAACCCAGCGGAAGAACCCTTCGCCATGCTTTCGGGGAAAAACCTTAACCATAAACCCTAACTATTTTCATGCTTAAATAAGCATATTTAAAAACTTAAAATAATATTAATGTAAATATTTATCAGCGTTCTACTCTGAATTTAAAAGCCAGCTTCAAAGTTGTTATTTCACTCAATATGTATATATGCTAAAAAGTGTTTTAAACAAATGCCCATCGCTATTTTGCTATCAATCACAAGTTTCGGGTTTATAGCCCTAACAAAATATATCGAAACTTTAGAATTTGAGTAATATCTATAGTTCATTCTAAATTATGTATTTGAAATTCTATTTCTATATCCAGAATATATATATATATGTATAGAATAAAAAACGGGTGTGTTTAAGGAAAAGAGACAAGTATCGCTCTATATTCTGTGGAAAATCGGGAAGTCAGGACGCAACAGCCGAGCTAAGGTAAATGTTAGGGAAGTAGTTTCGAGCCACACGTATCATTCGTCATCCACAGTTCTTGGACGGGTCCTCATTTGGCAGCACTGCCTGGCAGAACATGCTCAACAATGGCCCAAAGGTGCAGGATGTCATCCGTCCGCAGTAGCATTTTTGGACGGGCGGGTGGAACACATCAACTGGGTCAAGCAACAGGCCGCGCCTGGCAAACCTTTAAAAGGCGTCGCAGCAGCACGGCGTGATCACGGATTCCAGCTTCGTCCAGCGGATTCTTGGCAAACAACAAATATTGTGACTGGTCTGTCCTTCACTAGTTCGGCCAAAAAACCGAATTTTGCTTGTTGAGCCTCTCTGCCACATTCTGCACCACTGAGGGGCCATTGCGGTTGCCCTGCCGCACCCCCCCTCAAAAAAACAACAGCAACAACAACAAACAAACAAACAAACAAACAAACAAACAAACAAACAAAATACAAACAAACAAACAAACAAGATACTTCCAACTGTGGGAAAGGAGCGCTGCCTCTACCAAATAGGGCACATCACCTTGCCACTTTCTGGCTCCCATCACTATGTCCATGTAGGCCTGGCTCATCTGTCAAGCACGAAACATCACGAAACTTCACCAAATGCAAACCATGCACCTTGCTGGCCTTCGCATACTCTCGAGCCCCTCAACAGGAGTGCTGTATGTGATGTCAGTGCTGCCAACAGCATCACGGGCAGCGCCCGGATATCCCACAAAAACCTGAAGGACCAAAAGACACATGTCTTGGGGCCAAGCCAATGCAGCTGCAGAACTCCTGGCACGGTCAAGCGTTTCACTCTGAGCCTGCCCGACGCACACTCAATCGAACACGGGTAAGGAAAACCCACATGTTCGTCCAAATATGGAGCAAGAGAGCCTAACCCTGCTCCACAAAACGAGAAGCGTGAAAACCTGATTCTCGAAGCACTTGCTTCGCCAAAAACAGCGGCCGAAGCGCTTGCACATCTAACCAAAAGCGTGGACCATGTCACGGGATGTGAGCGCGACGGGGCCCCCCAGCCGCACGCCGGCTGGCATGCTGCATTCCCCAAGGGAACAAGCGAAACGTAAAAAGGAAAAACGAAGCGCCCAGGCACCAAGAGACATTGATGCCGGCATCAAGTCTGCCACGGCCATCTTTGTCGCCTTACAGGCTCCCAGATATAACCGTGAGGGGCGCTTGACGCGAGCGGGCCGTACCGTTTTCCTATGTCGGCGTTTTCAGAGGGCGCTTGCGCCTCCAAAGCTCAAGGAGTGGGCTTTGGTTGCTCTCTCGTGCAAAGAGCGAGGCCAGCCATGGATGACGGGGAAATTGTGTTCTCAGTCGATGGCGCCCGTGCGCTGCGGTTTGCTGGGCAAACGAATAGGCTTCTTGTCTTCTGAGCTTTCACCTATGAACCTGACGGGATCGGACACACACGCGTGATTTCTCAACTCCCAGGTTTTGTCTTGTCAACAGGTACAATTCATAAGCGCGCAAGTCAGCTCTAGCAGGTGCGAACCCATAAGAACTCAACACTGGGTCTTGGATGTTCCACGAACGGTTTCTTCACGCGGCCAACCTGCATACTGACAACACGTTTCTGCAGGAATCTTGCACAAAACCAAACAGGACTCGTCGCGCGTTTCGCCCTGCCAGTAGGTCGGCCTGTGTAGGCGACGCATGACTTGACATCTTGTGTCTTGTGAGGAAAACTCCCAAGCGATGTCCCCTTGCACCGTGTAAACACAGGGAGCGTGATTGCGTGTGATTCCACTGTGGTTCAAGCAGAGCAACGAGAAACAGCGCTGGATTGCGGGATCGCTCTGCCCGAAAGCAAGTCAGCTAGCTAGGCTCCCCTTCAGGACCATACTACAACAAACGCCACTCAATGGCGACACAATGAACGAGAACCTTGAGCTGTGGGCAAACTGAGCTGAAAACAAAGCGGTCCTCCAATGGCTTTGTGAGCTCTGATGGCCCCCGGTTGCCCAACCGTTGACAGAATTGGCGCACCTCGTGGCGCGCAGAACTTGCTCCTCTTGTTCACATTTGCAACGCAAGCCGGCGTGCTTGCTCGACAGCTCCTCTGGCTGCTTGCTCGGACAGAAGAACCTCCAACAAACGCCGCCGAATGATACTCGCGGCAAGCAAGCGGCATGAGTGAGATTCCGGCTTTTCGAGCGTCGGGCTCAAGAAGATGCGCTTGCTTGGTCAGTGACCCGTCGCGCAGCCACCTCAGCACACACGTGTGGACATGGCTTCCTCGCGTCAGCCCTGCTTGGCCGCCAAGCTGAAGCCACTGGCTTGCCAAGTGCTTGGTTGCGTGAACAATGAAGCCTCCAACATGCAAGGCGCCAAACAAGTGCATACTCACTCACGCACTCACTCACTCACTCACTCACTCGCTCACTCACCCACACTCTCACTCTCACTCACTCACTCTCCACTCACTCCCTCTCACTCCCTCACTCCCTCCCTCACTCACTCACTCACCCATCCACTCACTCACCCTTTTCACTCACTCACTCACTCACCCTTTTCACTCACTCACTCACTCACTCACTCACTCAGTCAGTCACTCACTCACTCACTCACTCCCTCACTCACTCAGTTACTCACTCAGTTACTCACTCAGTTACTCACTCACTCACTCACTCACTCACTCACTCACGCACTCACTCACTCACTCACTCACTCACTCACTCACTCACTCACTCAGTTACTCACTCAATTGCTCACTCACTCCCTCCCTCCCTCCCTCCCTCCCTCACTCCTTCACTCCTTCACTCCTTCACTCCTTCACTCCTTCACTCCTTCACTCCTTCACTCCTTCACTCCTTCACTCCTTCACTCCTTCACTCCTTCACTCCTTCACTCCTTCACTCCTTCACTCCTTCACTCCTTCACTCCTTCACTCCTTCACTCCATCACTCCTTCACTCCTTCACTCCTTCACTCCTTCACTCCTTCACTCCTTCACTCCTTCACTCCTTCACTCCTTCACTCCTTCACTCCTTCACTCCGTCACTCCTTCACTCCTTCACTCCTTCACTCCTTCACTCCTTCACTCCTTCACTCACTCACTCACTCACTCACTCACTCACTCACTCACTCACTCACTCACTCACTCACTCACTCACTCACTCACTCACTCACTCACTCACTCACTCAAACTCACTCACTCACTCACTCACTCACTCACTCACTCACTCACTCACTCACTCACTCACTCACTCACTCACTCACTCACTCACTCACTCACTCACTCACTCACTCTACTTACTCACTCTACTCACTCTGCTCACTCTACTCACTCTACTCACTCTACTCACTCTACTCACTCTACTCACTCTACTCACTCTACTCACTCACTCACTCACTCACTCACTCACTCACGCACTCACTCACTCACTCCCTCACTCGCTCACTCACTCTTTCACTCACTCACTCACTCACTCACTCACTCACTCACTCACTCACTCACTCACTCACTCACTCACTCACTCACTCACTCACTCACTCACTCACTCACTCACTCACTCGCTCGCTCACTCACTCACTCACTCACTCACTCACTCACTCACTCACTCACTCACTCACTCACTCACTCACTCACTCACTCACTCACTCACTCACTCACTCACTCACTCACCTCACTCACTCACTCACTCACTCACTCACTCACTCACTCACTCACTCACTCACTCACTCACTCACTCACTCACTCACTCACTCACTCACTCACTCACTCACTCACTCACTCACTCACTCACTCACTCACTCACTCACTCACTCACTCAATCAATTATTCACTCACTCACTCACTCACTCAGTCACTCAGTCACTCAGTCACTCAGTCACTCACTCACTCACTCACTCACTCACTCACTCACTCACTCACTCACTCACTCACTCGCCTCACTTTACCTCACCTCACACGTTTCACTCGCTCTCGCCTCGGGTTCCCTCACCTCTCTCACCATCCACTCTGCCAAGGATATCAGGACACCTCCACAACGTGAACAGCAGGGTAAAAGACAGCCCGATAGTACCTTGAGCCTGAATTCCGATCAAGCTTGTTCTCTCTTGCAGTCAGCGAATACGCCAATCAGCGAGCACGAGGCAAACAAGAAGCTCAAGCTTTCAGATCGGAGGATCCGGGTTCGCTGGGTAATCAATTGACATTCACAATAGCAGCGCCGGACAAGACCGACAAACCGTTTTAGAATGCTTCATCTTCTGCAAAAGCGGGAAAAGGTCCTGTTCTGTATTGGTGCCACCCTTGGTGTAGCAGGCTTACGCTCAGATCGGTGCTTCATCTTCATCGCGTGCAACTTTGGCGTGGCCTTGGTGAGACCCGCGCGACTTTCTTCAGACGGCGCTGATGATTCGCTCCGATGCTCTTTCCTTGAAGCTCACACTTTGGCGGAACCAAGGGTGTCTTTGAGATCTTGACATGATTGTGATCTGCTGCGGTCTCAGACGCGCACTTCTTGAAATCTTGGTCAAGCACAGTGACACTGACGCCAAACGAGTCAAATAACAGAAGCTAAAATCCGGCGAAATTTCAACTCTGGCGACATGACTCGAGTCACGAGCTTACGCCCCAGCACGCAAACATAGCTTCTGACAGCCGACACCCTCAAATGCCACGGGCCGTACGCGAGCCACACATTGTGCTGCAAGGTGGCTCTACAAGACTTCCATGATCAGCTCATCTGGTTTGGCTGAGCGTTTTGTGAGTGAATCTGCCAGGCAGCCCTTGCTGCGGACATGTCGCGCGCTTGCCCGCTACCTGCCATGTCTGACCACAGCCCTCGTCAGAAACAAAGTTCTGCGACACTTCTTTTGCAAGGCTGTTACGGTCATCTTGCGCGTCCCGCGCTCAATCAGGAGCCTTGTAAGTGTGGAGACCTGAAAAACGTCACGTTCTTCTGACGCCTTTGCTGGTTTTCCCACTTTGAGCGGCCAGGAACGCACACTGAGAGGAACGCTCTTGGTTCTTCTCGCAGTCTTGTTGATGGCGCGAACATCTGCCATGGCCGGGGTAAGTGCGACGCGCCTGTAACAAGTTGATCTGTCGCAACACACTCCCGAGCGCGGCGCGCATCTGCTTCGTCCACGGGCAGTGGCAACGTTCTGCTGCACGTTGATGCGCCGGCCCGGTTTGTCATCTTTCTGCCATTGAATGAATTTGTTGTCCGACGGAAAGGCAACCATTCATCTTCTGAATTAGTTTTCTGCTTTTTCCCCACATCTTTGTGTGGGGTTCTTACTTTTACCGCTCGTCGTCCGCGCGCCGCGTCTCCTTCTCCTCCTCCTCCCGCCCTCCCTCCTCATCACTGTCTCACTCACACTCACTCACGCTCACTCACACTCACTCACTCACACTCACTCACTCACACTCACTCACACTCACTCACTCACACTCACTCACTCACACTCACTCACTCACACTCACTCACACTCACTCACTCACACTCACTCACTCACTCTCACTCACTCACTTACACTCACTCAACTCACACTCACTCACTCACACTCACTCACTCACACTCAGTCACTCACACTCACTCACACTCACTCACACTCACTCACTCACACTCAGTCACTCACACTCACTCACACTCACTCACTCACACTCACTCACACTCACTCACTCGCTGACTCACGGCAGCTGTCTAGAGGGACAGGATGTTGTCGCGCGCGCGGCGGGGGGTGTGCGAAATCGTGGCAGGCGCAGCACTTTGGCGATGCCGTTGCCTCTGTCGTGGCAGGCGCAGCATTCTGTGCATCTGGGTGTGTGTTTGTGTGGCAGGGGTAGCATTCGGCAGCTGTCTAGAGGGACAGGATGTTGGCGCGCGCGCGGCGGGGGGTGTGCGATATCGTGGCAGGCGCAGCACTTTGGCGATGCCGTTGCCGAAGTCGTGGCAGGCGCAGCATTCTGTGCATCTGGGTGTGTGTTTGTGTGGCAGGGGTCGCATTCGGCAGCTGTCTAGAGGGACAGGATGTTGTCGCGCGCGCGGCGGGGGGTGTGCGTAATCGTGGCAGGCGCAGCACTTTGGCGATGCCGTTGCGAAATCGTGGCAGGCGCAGCACTTTGGCGATGCCGTTGCCGAAGTCGTGGCAGGCGCAGCATTCTGTGCATCTGGGTGTGTGTTTGTGGGGCAGGGGTAGCATTCGGCAGCTGTCTAGAGGGACAGGATGTTGGCGCGCGCGCGGCGGGGGGGTGTGCGAAATCGTGGCAGGCGCAGCACTTTGGCGATGCCGTTGCCGAAGTCGTGGCAGGCGCAGCATTCTGTGCATCTGGGTGTGTGTTTGTGTGGGAGGGGTCGCATTCGGCAGCTGTCTAGAGGGACAGGATGTTGTCGCGCGCGCGGCGGGGGGCGTGCGAAATCGTGGCAGGCGCAGCACTTTGGCGATGCCGTTGCCGAAGTCGTGGCAGGCGCAGCATTCTGTGCATCTGGGTTTGTGTTTGTGTGGCAGGGGTCGCATTCGGCAGCTGTCTAGAGGGACAGGATGTTGTCGCGCGCGCGGCGGGGGGTGTGCGAAATCGTGGCAGGCGCAGCACTTTGGCGATGCCGTTGCGAAATCGTGGCAGGCGCAGCACTTTGGCGATGCCGT
>CAUJNA010001506.1:12500-72866 GCA_963377175.1 Effrenium voratum
ACTCACTGACTCACTGACTCACTGACTCACTGACTCACTGACTCACTGACTCACTGACTCACTGACTCACTGACTCACTCACTTACTCACTCACTCACTCACTCACTCACTCACGCACGCACGCACGCACTCAACGACACACTCAACGACTCACTCAACGACTCACTCAACGACTCAGTCAACGATTCGCTCACCCCTCGCTCACCCCTCGCTCCTCCCTCCCTTCCCTCCGCTCGCTTCCCTTGCCCTCCCGTCCTCCTCGCTCGCCTCTGTGCCCTCTCCCTCCCTCTCTCTCTGTCTGTCTCTGTCTGTCTCTCTACTCTCTCCTTTGGTTTGCTTTCGCTGCCTTCTGATGTCTCAAAGTCCTGGCGAGAGCGCCACGCCGTGTAGCTTTCCATGTGGACCTCAACAACAGGGTTCTCAACAACTTGTCAGCAGTCGAGTGAATCCTCTGCTGACGAGCTGGCAGACTTAGTGATTCAGACCTATGTGTGGACTACGCAGAACCGCAGCCGCCTCGACATCTGACCCGCGGCTGGGCCTCGATCCTCCAGCCTGACCGCAACATAACATGTGAAAAGTGCAAATCACGTGTGTTACCAGCGCTGCGGGTTTTTTCATGCAATGGCCAGGGTACGGGAATGATACAGGCTTGGCAAAGGGCACGTAACAAGCGATTCTGCACATCAAGTCCAAGCGCGGGGCTTGCGCAACCCGAAAATAACTGTTTGCTTGCTACGCTGGACGTCCTTTCCTACCGAAGCCTCTCCCTCAGTCAGGCCTTCAAGGCAGGCGCGCAACGAGCAGCTGCCCCAAAGCTGTTGAAGCAAAACAAATGCGTCACTGCCCGCCTCAGCGTCTGACCTTTGCTAGCTCATCTGTCACACGATTGCCCCCCCCGCCCCTGCTGCACGCAAGCTGAGGCGCTCAATGCGACAACAGGGCGGGGCCTTTGGGCTGGTAGTCTTGCAGCATGCCTGAAGGAACAAGCATCGCCTTTTTCAAACCTTGAGTGGAGAACAATGGTCAGTATTACGGCATATGACAGCTCAGGCGTGCGCAAAGCCCCAGGAATTGGTGCCCACATCATACCTTGGAGACTTGTGAGGTGACACCGAAAGCTGCCACCGTTTGCCGGAAGTGTCAACGTTGCCTTCCGCTGGCTGCTCTGCACAGCGTATCGCCCCCGCGACGCGAAGGTGTGAAAGCAGTCCACCCAACCGAGCTGCTCAAACTGGCATTTTGCAACCCATGAAGAAACCATGCTGAAGTGCCAGCATGCAAAGCAGGAGCAACACAACAGGAGGTTTTTTCTACACTGCTGCCCGCGTGCCAAGATCCCCATACGCTTTGATGGCCAGGCGGGACTGTATCCTGCACACAAGCATGAATGAAATCAGAATGCACGCAGCCTTTTTTGCTCTCCTCTACAAGCCGAGATTCTGCCAGCCGCTCCCCCATGTTTGTCATGGGTTCTTAGGCATTGCAAGCCATCTCAAGTAGCCAGAAAGTGTGTAGTGATGCCACGAGGCCTCATCATCATCAGTTGGCCACTTCTGAGTTGCAAAGCAAAAGGCTGGACTTCTGTTGTAGGATTTCAATTGTGCTGATCCATCATGTAGCTGCGCCTGTGTAAGCCAAAGGATGGGGCGTTGAGTCTCGGAAGCCTTGCGCCCTGGTAGCAAGTGCACACACATTCACTGAGCCTCAAACACAAATCCCTGGTTTGCCCAATAACTCCACATAGTGACACGCAGCACGTTTTCGCGCAGGACAATCCTGCTTGTGTCGCTACGACTTCTGCGCAGCGTTGCCGGATTTGTGGAAGTGACATTACGCAAAACTGTGCATTCTGCTGCCTCGTCACCCAAGCCACACGCTAATATGTCCAGCTTTGGCTTCAAGAGCGCCAACATTGGCTTCTAGAATGACAGTTGTGTTTCTCCTTTTGCAACAGGAAAAACACGTTCACACAAAGACGGACACTTGATTCAACTTGATACTTGCACGCTTTGCTGGACGTGCGTGGGTAATTCCATCGCATGGGCACTTGCAGCATCACAGCAAGCTTGACAATTTCAAGTCTCTGCGAGCGGCCTTGCCGGCCTTGTCTGTGGATGGCCCCAAGGCACCCATCCGAATTGCAGCTATTTTCAGCTTCTTTCGATGCTTCAGTTCTCCTTCTGGACACAGGTGGCAGTACTCGCAGCTTGTCGCATTTTGGCACCCTTTTGGTTTCCACATCCATGCACATGGGCGACACTGCCCCTGCTGGTGCAGCGTCGACCCCTTTGAAGGCAAAAGCACTTCTTTCTCTGGGCCCTTGGGGCTCACAGTTGGCACTGACGCCACTGAAGTTGGCTCTGCATCCAGTCCCAAGACTGACTCTGCCATCATCACAGCCTGAGCCTCGGCATGCAACTCCGAGCTGGGCTCCTCGATTTTGGCAGTCACGGGCGCTTGCGGCGTGTCCGGCACAAATGCTTTTGCCTCTGCATTCAGCTTGGGCTGAGGAGGCAAAGCAAAGCTGTAAGTTGCTTGCGATGCCTTTGGTGTTGGAGTCGCAGCCCACAGTATCTTTGGTGTTTTGGCCTCTTGCAGTTGAACGCCTTCCACATAGTGTTCCTCAGCCCCATCATCTCTCGATGTGTTCGATGATGCTGTAGGGGAGTGAGGCGAGCCGGATCGAATCGTAGTGTGGAGACTGCCTTACGATTCAAAGGCTCATCCCGCCCACCCACGCACACACACACACACACACATACGCACCGCAACACACAAGCCAAGCCGAACCCAACAAACAAACCAACAAACAAAGGAAGGAAGGAAAAAAGAACGAAAGAAGGGAACAACAACAGAAAGGAAACCATCAAGACCAAACCAAACCGAGCAAGCAATCATAGGTCATACGCATGTATCTATGTACCTGGAACTTCCAGCATGTAAAATAAAATTAACGCCGTTTCCCGAAACAGCTATATTTTATCGCCGCTTTCTAGAAAGAACGCCAAACAAAAACAAAACAAACGCTCGCCGTGATTCCAGCTCGTGCCAGGCAAACAACGACGCCGATTTGCCGGCAAATTACGCTGTTTTGGCGGCAACAATCGCCGTTTCAGGTTTTTGATTTACGCCAAAGTGTGCAACCATTCAAAAATGCCCGCAGGCGAAAATAATCGCCGCTTGGTTGAGAAGCATAGTTTTTACCAAAACTGCAATGATTTCGCACAGAATGGAAGACCCAGGTATGATCATTTATGACAGTTTTGATGCACGCAAGCATCACAGGTACGGACCATGTGCATATACATCATTTCTGCATGATGCGCGTACCTTGTTTCCTGGTACCTTGTTGCCTGACGGCAAAACCGGGAGACATAGCTGTCCTCTAGGGCTATGGCGCGCGCACAACATCCCACAACTCATTTGCCAGGTTGCTAGTGGGAGTGGAGGGGCCGCTTTGCAGACTGGTAGCTTTGTGACGGCCACGCTGCTGAAATGGCAATGGTCCTGCTGACCCTCGGCTCGTCATGGTTGAAGCCGCTACAAATGCCCACCCTCAGAGCTTAGTGCCAAGATGCCTCCCAGAAAAAAACTTGCACTGAGAACGGCACGCTACCACAACATGATCAACGCACCCTTGCTGGGCCAGCTGGACAGCCACAAGACAACGCGCCTTTTTGTTCCCACAGCGAGCGACTGAACATCTGCAAGTCACACAGCTTTGAGCTGGCAGCACTGTGCTGGCATTAGCGGTTGGCATTCCACTTTCGAGGCCGCTCAGGTGTGAGAAACATCAGCCACACAAATGCGGCCTATGTCACACAAGCTACAAATAGACACGTGTGTTCGTCATTTTCATTCCACCCTCAGGCTTCAACGCAGCGTACTAAGCGCTGCGTGGTTGGGCTTGTAGCTTGTCGGTCCAGGCGAAGGAGCAGGTGGAGCTCCTGGCAAGCCACCTGCCATAAAGACAGCGACCTGTGCAACCAACTCTGAAGAGGATGCATGTATGTTGTTTGTGTGCATAAGTTGGCGAATAAGCCAACGCATAAGCAACAAGTGATTGGCTGAGACCTGGCTTTTGGCCTCTCCACTTCCTCTCGTCAGCGCAAAATACAAAAAACATAATGAACAACGAATGGAATACAATTATCAATAGCATTGTGACAAATTGATAATATGCTACCCTCTCAGCTATCATTTCCCTTTGACATGGCCTGTGAGTCGACTCTCTAGGACCTAGGACCAATCCTTTCGGTAAAGCATGACGGATGTGCAACTGAGAAGTGAGCACCAACAACTTACTCCTTCCTTTCGTTCGGCCTTGGCCTGTCTCTAACCATTTCCTTTTGGGCCTGACGCCTTGTGCCTGCGTCCCTTTTCTAAGGAGTCGGCTGAGCACAGCAGATCTTGACCCCCACCGCGATGCTCGTGGAAAGCTGCCGCCCCTGCCGCGTCTGGGGAAAATGCAAAGTCGATCGGAAACATTCGTTGCCGGAGGTTCATGAAAGCACGGGTGCCATCCCCGCCTTCCAACTTTCCCTTGCGCTGGCAAAAACAAATGTGCGGGAAGGCCTCTTTATTGAGGGTACGCCCCCCCCCCCCTGAGGCCCACTGCCCCAGGTGCCTATCCCAGAAGGGAACTGGTACCCTGTGGTAGTAGAGGTCGTTGATTTGGTCCCTGGATCTATTCCGGAGAGAATCCAATATGCCACTGTGAATGATTGGAGGATGGATTGTCCCTGGTGGATTGTCTTGTGGATAATCCTGTAAGTGGCCTGCTAAGGTTCTTTTGCTTCACGCGATCATGAATGATGCAATGTTACACAAAAGGGGCCTTGAGCCAAATGTTGCAGGAGATCAAGTGTTCAGTAAACCAATCACAAAACAGACACAAATTTCTTTTGATCTCCAGCACTAAGTATGAAATACTATTGGCTTCATGGCCTTTGGCCGTAGCCTTGATGTATGCCGTAGCCATGCTGTATGCCGTAGCCATGTGTATTAAAAATGCCGGATTCATCCTCTTTTCTGCTCGAATGAAATGTCTTGGCTTTCGAAATGGAAAACACTATGTGCTGCTTCTTTTTGAGATACCTAGATGTATCAAAGGGTGATGTACAACGCTATGTACACGCGGAACGATTGTGAAACTATTGATCTCTCACTCATTGTATAGTCTTGTAGACGGCGAGGATCAATCATCTGAATTGAGTTCGTGGTGCTGAACGTATGAGTCTTCATGGTCAGTCGGATCGACGATACCATCGGCGGCTGCTGTCGGATTGACTGCCATAGTCTCCATAATCATTCCAGGTCGAGGTGCTATAGTCCTTCCACTGCTTCTGATGTCCCCACTGCTTGTTGTAGTCCTTGTACTCCTGCGGGGTCCAGGCTTGTTTCTTCTTGATGTACTCCTGGTATCTCTCAGAGTTGCATTGCCTGGTTGCAGATTTGCTGCGGATGTAAACCATGAGGGGACTGTGAGAGTCGGAGTCCTGCGAGCCATTCATGAACATGTCATTGTTCACGTGCTTAAAGCGCTCTGCGGATGAGACCTGGTAATCGAATATGGCCTTGGTTGGATAGTTCCGCATGAGTTCCAGTTGTTCATCATCCATGCCGTTCATCTCGTCCTTCCGGAAAGCCTGCTGGATGTTCGTTTTGCCCCATCCAAATACGAAAGTCATCATCACATCTAGGAATGTTCGATCATATCCTGATCCACACTTCATGTACAGGTGATGACGGACAATGGATTTTAGGGTGCACGAAGTCTCCATTGCATACTCCATTCTGTCCACGAGTGGCAAATCTTTCGTTTCATTCCACAGTCTCTGATATGCTCTCATGAGGATGTTCACGAGACCGTTGGCCGGATTGAAGACGTGCTGGAGTTTGCTGTAGGTGTTCGCTGATTTGTTGGCGTCTCCGGTGATCGCATCGCATCGGTACAAAGTCACGAGCGGCATGATTTCATTCTGAAGATCTTCCCGTGCTGCTCCATGGCTGATTGAAGGATGAATGTGGAAAACTCCAATGGTAGCGAATGGGAGATCTGCCCTCGTTATGTGGCGGTCGTCATACTCGTGGAGTGACTTGTTGGATGATTTCGGGATCATGCCACGAAACTCATCACTCTGCTCGATATGGAGAACGACGATCTCCTTGTCTCGGCCATGTCCTTGGACAATGGTGCGTGCTGGCAATCTCGGTCCAATGTACTTCTTGGATTCAGTAAACATGGATGGTCCTGTGGTTGCCAAGCAATCCGAGGTCGGAATTTCGTATTCGGGATCAGTGCAACTTCCTTCGGTTCCGAAGAAACATCTGAACATTCCGAATGTGGTTCCCCAATTCTGGCTCTTGGTGGAAATGTGTCTTGCCAGAAGTTCCACTCTTGCAAAGGTCCGCCACGGACAAAGCATGCGATCGGTCTGGATGACCATTGCTTGATCACGATGCCCTTGTACCCGAATCGGATGAACGTCTTGATGAGCTCCCTGGATTTCTCATCATTAGGACTGAAGAATGCGTCTGCTTCATTCAGGCATAAGATGTGTGCACTGTTCTGCATCATCATCTTCACGATCGGTCGATCCTTCATCGGCATGTTGTACACCTCCCTGTTGTCCAGCTTTGGATTCCTCGTGAGGTTTCCATGGTTCAGGGTAAGCATGTTGATCGCTATGGATGAGGTGAACTCATGCATCTTGAGATAGTCCACAGGAGGACGGTCGGTCGGTTGCATCAGCGATCCCAGGATATCGGCATAGGCTCGGATGATGTCCGGGTCATCATGTGGCCTAAGCTTCTTCAATCCAAGTGGAAGCTTAATCGGATATCCGGATCCTGGTTGAGCTTGCTTGTGCTCGTCCATGGTGGGACATTCTCCTCGATGAGGGAAGTAGAATTCTTCTTCTCCGAGATTGACATCGGGATTGACATGTGCCAATGAGGCTCTCTCGCACTCATGAGCTCTTCTTGGATCTTTGTTGTACTCTTTCATGAAGCGGAGGAGGTTTGCCTTGGTCTCCGCGAGCTCTTCCTCTGCGTCCTTTTTGTTCAAATCTGTTTCGAGATAGATTCCCTTGAGTTCTTGGATGAACTCGTCTAGGTTCACTGAATTATGATATTCCACGGCGACCTTTGGCTTGACGGATCTTTCCCCGGAGGGTTCCGTGGTCTCTTCTTCAGCTTCGTCCTGATCGGTGGAATGCCGTCTCTTCTTGGTCTCTGAGGAAGTATCTTTTTCCTTGCTGCGCCTTGTGGTTGAAGAAGGCATCGGCAAATTCGCGGATCTTGGTGTCGTACATCTCGTAATCTTCATAACTGAGATGCTTCTTCATGATCCACTTGTTGCTCGCCATGAGGCTGCCATCAGGTTCAAATGCTGCAACAATGTTTCTTGCCTCGATGGTTTTGTCTGTCAACGCTGTTCGCTCTTCGGAGAGTCGGATGCCATAGTCTTGGTCCTTGAGGAATGCAAGGATCAACAGTGCATCTCTTCCTGCTGGCACATGGGTCAATGCGGCTTCTGACTCATCGTCGTCAAGGATGACGTCATCGATGCATGCCATGTGGACGTGCATTCTCCCCGAAGGGTTTGACTGGGATTTCCCAGATTTGAGCCCGTGCTCCATGATGCTGAAGAGCTGATTTCCATAGGTTGCATGGAACATGAATGTGATGGGCTTAACGGCTTGATTTTTCTCTCTTCTTCAATGGATGGTGGTGCCGGCCTTCGCATTCTATGCTTGGGCTGAGCTGTGCTTTCATCTTCATGAGGCGCCTCGGATCTTGACGGATGCGGACTTGGTGGAATGGATTCCGTTGAGATCATAGTCCGGTTCGTCGTGTTGAGGCTCTTTCTGCTGCTCAGAGTCCAGGGGTCGTCCAAAGGATTGGATCTCGACTTGTCGTGTGTGTCCGCTATTGCATCTCACATAGAACTCCATCTCTGGATCAACATAGAATTCCTTGCCATCGGGCCTGAGTGCATTTTGTGCGGATCTTGTGGTGAGCTTGTCGATCCATCGATTCCTTGGAACAATTTCTCCCCGTGCCTTGCGCTCATTATATGACCCGTCCACGGATGGAAATACGAATGCAATTTCGAAACGTGATTTTCCATAGCTCGGGAACATAGCCATCAAGAGAAGTCCTGGCTTACTTCCAATTAAGTTCCTGGCATGTGTTATGCAGGTCAATGCGTCATAGAGCTCGACGGATCCATCAAGACCCATGTCCACTTGTCGTCTGCATTCCTTATGGATTCCATGCCTTGGATCATGTCGAAGACATCCGGAAAATGATCTGCTCATTCTCTCAATTCGCCAGAGGATGAGATCTGTGATCTGTTTCGCCTTGGATGGATCCATGCGGAAGTATTTGCAAACCTGTTCGACATTCTGGACGGTCTTCTCGAGATCAATGTTGCCGTTGTGGCATACCATCGGGATGATGTCGGTTCCGTAAACTTCGGATTGAGCATTGGTGTAGCAGCAGATGCTGTAGACCTTCTTGATGAAGTCCATGTATTGCTTCTCCGTATGAGGTCCTTCACCTTGGAGTGTTGGCTGCCAGTAATCGTTGAATCTGGCCTTCAACCAGAATACCTTGACTCCATGTGGTCTCTCATGCTCAGGAACGAAATGGAAGTCCGGATTGACATCGAGGAGGATGGTTGAGCATTCCTTGTAGTACTCGTACACAAAATTCGGGAATTTTGAGTTTCCGAAAGGTCCTGGGTGTACGGATTCCTTCTGGAGGCTGATGTTTGTATCCGATCCATATGTTACAAACCACCGATCATTGGATGTGAGAACAGGCCGCGTCGCTGGTCGCCTTGGAAGTGCAGGTCGATCACCAGGATGATTGTCGGATTCCGTCTCTTCATCCAAGATGTTCTTTGGAGCTGGCTTGACCTTGGAGACAAGCCTCAATGCTGGTGGCGGTGACTTTGGAACAAGTTTCGGATGCGGCATCGCCTTTGACGTAGGCCTTCCTGCGGGAGGATGCCCTTCTTTATCTGAATCATCGTCGTCGGAATCTGGATCATAATCAACCTGCTCCATGTTGACATTCTCGGGTTGTTGAGAGGCGGATGGATTCTCATTGGCGACTTGCTCCATGGGGCAGTCTGATGTCTCATCTTCCTCATCACGAGCAGGGGATTCCTTCAACGGTGATGCCCGTCTCTTGATCATCGGCTTTGGTACAGGAGCCGCGGCGCTGGATCGTCCGAAGATCATATTGAGAATGGGCATGTCTTCGAAGTGATCGAGCATACAAGATTGCAAAGGTCGGATTGGTTGTAAACCGAAAGTGGCTGCGGATGCAGACACATATTTCTTGAGATTCAAAACGGGTCAAGTGCAAACACACGCATCACGGATTTGAGGAATCGAACATGTGCAAAACGGAAAAACTCATGCATCAGAATTCGTGGACATGCGGATCATGCCCAGGTTCCCCAATAAGCAAACATGGATTCTGCTATACCGACTCCTGCAAAGGCAATGATGTCGGGTCCGTGCTTCGTGTTGTGTGCTAGCCACTCAACCAAAAATGCCTCGTTCTGCAACATGGTACGGAAGGGTGGATGTGCATCTACATTCAAGAGATTGCCGGTGAGGACGGCCTTGATGAGCTTGTCTGCTTTAGCTGAATGCTTGGTCAGCGAATCTGCCAGACAATCCTCACGCCGTACATGTGCAAGGTCTTCCTTTCTCAACATCTGGATCAAATGCATTGTTTCTTTCTGTTCCGGTTGATGTGTTGTGGATGCTGTGGTGACAAGATTGTTCGCATCAGTGCGGATGTGTACATCTGCAATTTCGCCCGTTATGTCTGACCAGAGGCCGCGAAGAAATAAAGCTGAACCGTAACAACGCATTAGTCCGTGCAACTCTGCAACAGTAGTGGACATGGTTGTGGCGGTGATCTTGTGCGTCTCATAGTCGACCAGTGAGCCTCTCGAGTTCGATGAGCCCTGGCGAAGATCTCTTTGTTCTGCAAGAAAGATAACATGCGCACGTTGGGATGACTTATCCTCGTTGTTGCGATAGGATGCATCTGGATAGCCAACTATGCGTGTCTTGCCACGAAGGGGCCAGAATCTCACACTAAGCGCGATGCTTTTGATGGTTCTGACTGTCTTATTCATGGCGCGAACGTCCTCAAGATGATGCCTTGGATGCACACCTGGAGAATTCATAACCAATGTGGAACTGCGTTCGCGACTGTGTAACCAGTTGATCTGACCTAGGACACTTCTGTATGCAGTATGCATTTGTGGAGTAAGAGGAGCGTCGTCCTTCAGGTGTTTGTCAAAAGTGATCTCCTGAAGTTCGTCGATGGCAACATTCTGATGGACATTGATGTGCCAACCGTGCTTGTCATCTTGCTTCCATTGGATGCGCTGTCCTACGAAGAGGCAATCATTTTTGTCTTCGGAACCAACCTGAAAATCTTTTCGAAGTCGTCCCATGATTTCCTTCTCAAACACGTCATCCCCCGTCATAAGAAGATCATCTACATGAAGAGACAGTGCTCCACGAACTTTTCGATTCTTGGCATTGTTACCAGAAACAGGATCCATAAGGTAATCAACTGCTCCTTCGAGATCGAAAGTTGTGGATGACTTCTTTTCACTCGCCAATGCGGGTTTCGGAAGCTGCTTGCCGTAGTACACATATGTACAGCGGTCTGCCCGGGTTGGCACCAGTCCGTATGAACGGAGTGCCGAATCAAGGATGTTCCACCATCTGCGGGGTGCGTCATTTAGCCCGTAGGCAGGCTTCTTCATGCGCGCTCCAATGTGTGGTGGATATCCCATTTCAGGAGGAATCTGACAAATGATGTCACGAGACTGATCGTATGCTTCGCCTTGGAGAAATGCTGTCTTCAAATCCATGTGGAATATATTCCAGCCTTTATTTGAGGCTGCTTGGATTGCAAAACGGAAACCACTCCTGGATGCAGCAGGACTGTCTGTCTGCTGATCATTCTTCTGCTTGTCTTGGAAGCCTCGGAGGACCCAGCAAGCCTTGGTCTTCAGGAAGTTACCATCCTTGTCTCGCTTCAGGGTAAGAACCCAGCGACCGGTGACCCAGTTCCTGACCTGAATCTTGCGTGTGTCGACTATTTCGAACACTTCATTGTCAAGCCATGATTTGCACTCAAGCTGCTTGGCTTCAAGGAATTGCTTCTGATAAGCTCTTATTTCCGTGGCTGTAGCTTCCTTCCACTTCTTGCCAATGAGTGCGGATGTAGAATCCGCATCGGGGCGATGGGATGAAGGTCCCTTTCACACGTCCAAGAAAGACAGGGTTGCCTTCGATATCTCTTGGAACCGTAAAGGATCCAGTGTTCGCTTTTTTTTTGTTCGGCTGTCATGAGTGACCAATGTGCTTCATCAAGAACGAGATCAGCTTGGTGATCATCGTAAGATCTGGTCCTCTGAGAGTCTTCTGAATGTCCATCTTCCTGGTCAGTGTATCTCATGGTTCTTTCTGAACTTCCAGTGCCGGATGAGGTTGGAACATGAGGAATCAGTTCTTCCTCACTTTCATATTGTACCGGCAAATTTGCTGGATTGTTCGGATTATAATTGGATGAAGATGCAGGATCATGTCTGGGAGAATGCCCAGGTGACTCATCATTGTCATCTGGCTTCTTCTTCTTCTTCTTCCCAGTCTTCTGCTTCTTTGATGGGCTGCCGGTTGTTTCTTCTTGCGCAAGTGTTGGCAGTTCAAGATCTTCATCTTGGTCTTCTGCTTCGGGATTTGTAAGAATCGCAGGTGGTGAAAGATACCACGACAGTCGGAAGAATTGGCTGAGATGATTGCGACTGTGACGGCAAAGAGACATCACCCCCCAGTCGATTGAGTCCGCTTGAGGATGAAATGGACTGTTTTAGCGCTACATCTCCTCCGCCAGGCTTGTCGTGCGGCGGTAGTGGAGGATCCACTGGACTGTCTGGTGACACACTGCGCGGTGCTGGCGGCATGGGATGATCAGGCTGATGTGGAGGATCCGGAGGAGGATCTGACATGTTCTCGTTCAGTGGCGTTGGAGGTCTTGGATCAGGCATGGGATGGTCCGGTTGATCAGGTGGCTGCTGCGTGTCAGGTTGATGAGGTTCATCCCTTGGATCCGATGGATCCGTCTCGATGCGAAAGTTGACTTCGCGTACTACCTTCGTTAAAAGTTGCGATTTTCGAGCCCCGGCTGCGAAAGTTGGCCTTGCAAAAGTGCTGCGCCTGCCACGAAATCTGCACTTGACCTTGCGAAAGTGATGCGCGTGCCACGAAATCTGTTCACTTGACCTTCCGAAACTGCTGCACCTGCCACGAAATCTGTACATGACCTTGTGAAAGTGCTGCGCCTGCCACGAAATCTGTGCTTGACCTTGCGAAAGTGCTGCGCCTGCCACGAACTCTTTACTTGACCTTGCGAAAGTGCTGCGCCTGCCACGAAACCTGTACTTGGCCTTGCGAAAGTGCTGCGCCTGCCACGAAATCTATACTTGACCTTGCGAAAGGGCTGCGCCTGCCACGTAATTCAAACCTTGGGAAAACTGAACCCCGCGAAAGTGCTGCGCCTGCCACGAGATCTACACTTGACCTTGCGAAAGTGCTGCGCCTGCCACGCAATTCCAACCTTGGGAAAACTTGACCTTGCGAAAGTGCCGCGCCTGCCACGAAATCTGCACCTCACCTTGCGAAAGTGCTGCGCCTGCCATGAAATTCAAGCCTTGCGAAACCTCCGCGTTGCCGTGCCAATGGGCCCGCGCTCCGAGCCCGCTCCGAGCCCGCTCCGAGCCCGCTCCGAGCCCTCTCCGAGCCCGCTCCGAGCCCGCTCCGAGCCCGCTCCGAACGCGCTTCGACCAGGCGCCGCGAACAGGCTAGCTTCCAGCTCTCCGGAGACACCAATTCACGCACGGGGCCACGCTTTTTGCAGATTCCTTACTCCCACCACACGCGCGCGCATATTTTCTCGCGTGCTTATTCCTTCTCTTCATCTGTCTCAGCGAGAGCTGGCTTTCAATTAGTTGCTAACACGGAAGTTCCTTCTAAACTTCCTTTGATGATCCGAAGACTTAGCATGCTGTGATGTTTTCATCCGTTCATCGGTCGGTGAACGACCGGCTATCAGGCCGAGGGCTTGAAAATCGCAACTTGCAAGTACGAAAGTAGTACGCGAAGTCCACTTTCGCAGCCGGGGCTCGAAAAATCGCAACTTTTAAGTACGAAAGTAGTACGCGAAGTCCACTTTCGCAGCTGGGGCTCGAAAATCGCAACTCTTAAGTACGAAAGTAGACTTTCGCAGCTGATCGCAACTTTTAAGTGCAGATATAGATGGATAGATAGATAGATCGATAGAGAGATAGATAGAAAGAGATAGAGAAAGAAACAGAAAGATAGATGGATAGAGAGAGAGAGAGAGATAGATACATAGATAGATAAAGAGAGAGAGAGAGAGAGAGAGAGAGAGAGAGAGAGAGAGAGAGAGAGAGAGAGAGAAAGAGAGAGAGACAGAGAGACAGAGAGCAAGATAGATAGATAAATAGACAGAAAAAGAGAGAGATACAGAGATAGAGAGATAGAGAGATAGATAGAGAGAGGGCTAGAAGATAGAGAGATAGAGAGAGAGAGAGGATAGAGAGATAAATAAATAGAAAGAAAAAGAGATAGATAAATAGATAGATAGATAAAGAGATAGATAGATAGAGAGATAGATGGATAGATAGATAGATAGATAAACGATAAACAGACAGATAGGTAGATAGACAGATAGATAGATAGATAGATAGATGGAGAGATAGATAAATAGATAAATAGATAGAAACAGAGACAGAGAGAGAGAGATAGATAGGTAGGTAGATAGATAGAGAAATAAATAAATAGATAGATAAATAGATGAGTAGATAGAGAGGTAGATAGATAGATAGATAGGTAAAGAGAATGGGAGAGAGAGGTCGATAGAGAGATGGATAGATAGGTAGATCTATAGATAATTAGAAATATAGATAGAGAGATAGAGAGATGGAGAGATGGATAAACAGAAAGAGAGATAGAGAAATAGATGGAGAGATAAATAATTAGATAGATAAACAAACAGAAGATAGATAGACAGATAGATAGATAGATAGGTGGCTGGATAGAGAAATACATTAGATAGATAGATAGATAGACACATAAATAGATAGAGAGATAGATGGATAGATAGATAGATAGGTAGAGAGAGAGAGATAGATAGATAGATAGAGATAAAAAGATTCACGAGAGAGAGAGAGAGAGATAAGTAGATAGACAGACAGACAGATAGACAGGAAGATAGATTAAACAAGAGATAGATAGATAGATAGATAGATAGACAGACAGATAGATAGACAGAGAAGAGACAAAAGAAAGAACAGCACAAAAGCAAGCAAACGAAAGAAAGAAAGAAAAGACAGATAGAAAGAAGGAAAGAAGGGAGGAAGGAAGGAAAGAAAGGAAGAAAACGAAGAATGACGGAGAAAAAAGAAACAACGAAAAGGCAGAAGAAGAGAGAAGAGTCAAGAAAAGAAAGAGAAAGAGAACTATAGTTTTTATATTTTTGAAACTTCCGCCCACCAGCTTCGCCGGCTCTACTGGTACTTCTCCCAATTGCATTTTGATGCAGGCAAGACCCAAATTCTATTCAGCTGATCAGGCTGCCAGAAGGATATGATTGCATTGTCCGGAGGTGACGTAATAGGCATATTGATGCCAATGGTGTGGACGTATGCGGTGCATGCATCATACTGAGTGGATGAGATGCGCAATTGTCTCAACTTCTTACAGCCATTCCACATGTTCTGACATCGCCAGTCATTAGGATCTTGCTTGAAGATATCGATTTCAGTCCCAGGTGGGTACTGCTTCATCGTCTTCTGGAACTTCTGAACTAGCGGATCCTGGATGACTAATGGTTGAACGTCCTTGTTGAACGGCAGGTCTTGGATTCTGACTGCAAGACTGCTGCTGGTCATGTTGAACGCCTTGTCAATGGCTTCCATCTCCTTTCTCAGGATGTCAACCTGCTTGATGGTGAATGGTTCAAAAAGGTCGACCAAGAAATACACCTCATTGTCAAGCGGTTTCACCTGCAAGTGTCGTAGGAGGATGTGTGCGAGATCCTGACAGAACTGGTAAGGACACACCTGTGCCAGTTTGGTCCTGCTTCCGAAGGTACCAGCGTTTCCCTCTAGGGGTTGGTGTTCATGCTTGACTGAGCTGGAAAAATTTTTACACCTTCTGAAGATCGGTCTCATTACCTCGAGAGGTAAACAGTGCATCAAGCTCGTGGGCTTGAGACTTCTGAGCCCGGATTCAGGATCTTTAAGTCCGTCTGCACAGAAATGGAAATCTGCCCAGGTCACGGATGGATCTGAAAACAATTGTTGCATGCATTTCAGATACCATATCCTGGATGTCTGAGGATTTTCGATGATGAAGTATCTTCTGTGCTTCAACTGATATCGCGCAATGGATGCCACAAATTCAACCATGGGAAGGTAGCGTCTCCGCCTTTCCCCAACCTTTTGTTGGTCTTGTTGGATGTTCTGCATATTTGACCATGGTCCACAGACCGGTGCCAATAGGATGACATCAGGTGCTTGTTCCCTGATGATCTCCATGACCCTGTGTCGTCCCTTCCTTGGATGTCATTACGTCGAATCCTGTGCGGATGTCTACGGGAGTTCCAACCTTAAGACCTGATAGTGCACAGCATTGACTGAATCTGGCACTTCCTGCAAAGATCTCGAGAACGTGGATCTTTCCCTTACGTACACAATTGCAATGTGCTTGTTCAGGAACGGATGTGAGGTCCTCGACGAACATGTTCTCTGCTGGATGAGGTACTACAGGTTTTGGAGTTGTTTTTCCCGCGATACGTAATGGCACTGAGGATCTTGGATTAGGAGCTGGTGCGGATGATTCCTTTTTCTTGGTATCTGCAGAGGAGCCTGGTTGCTCCTTCTGAAAGGATTGTGGTTCTTATGGTAATAGAAGATCAATTCCGGGTTTCCCCGGAGGGATGGTTTCATCCTTCCTGAGCTTCGTCATGTTAACCTTGATGAGTCGAGTCCCAAGATCAAGTCCTACCATCGCTCCTTCAATGGGTGACCTTTCCTTTTAGCCATATTCCGCCCTTGCTTCCATCGGAACGAATCTTGGATTTGTCTTCCTTCCAGTAGAATACCTTGTCCTTCACCTGAAGAGGCTTAGAACTCATTCGGAGATTTTGAGCAAGGTCTCGTCGGATGTCTTCGGATTGACGCGCTTCTTGGAAAGCTTGCTTTGACAGCTGCTTGATCTGGATGGCTGTCAGCTCTTCTTCATTCCTGTCAATCGTCAACTGAGTTGGTGTTGCGACATCGAGTTGGATGAGATCTGCTGGTCGTCTTCCGAATGCGAGCTCCAATGGTGTTACACCCCCGTAGGTGACGGTCTGATTCCTGACAGTTGCAGCGGCCTTCACTAGCTGCCTGTATGTCACTTTCTTCAGTGTTGCAGGTGCTGTACCTGCCTTGATGGAACTTAGCATGATCTTGAGTTGTGCCTTCAGGAGTCGAACTGCTGCTTCAGCTCGATTTGGCCATGGTGTATTCGGTCCCAAGGATATCGGTGTGATGTCAAGGGACTGATAGAAATGTTCCCATGTATCTGTCATGAAGGCTTGATCTGCGACAACTGATTTGGGCTGCAAGTGGTACTGGTCAAAATAGTTCCTGAGGACAGTGATGTTCTCGGCTTCTTGCGTAGTTGTCACTGCCTCTGCAGTGAGCAATGTTGTTGCTCCATCCAGGATGACAAAAACAATGATGTGTTCTCCTGTTCCAAGAGGAGCTTGACAGTGATCAATGAATGTCATGTCACCAAAGGTGTCCGCGCGAAGTCCACTTGTTTTGCTTCGTGACGGTGCATGTTTTGCCGCTTGGCAAACTTCACACTCACTTCGGATTTTGTCAAATAGATCGAATGTTGATTTCGGCAGATGAAGTGCGCGGGTTCTAAATCGAAATTGATCTGTTGTCATGTGATGATGCTGTAGGTGGAGTTTCTTCAACTCTTCGGGATTTGACAATCGCTTGTGGATTCTGCCTAGGGCAAGCGGAAGCGATGTTGGTTCATCTGAAGATGGTGCGAAAGGATCTGGCTCAATAGTCGACCGGCCCCTCTTGTCGATGATCCTGTCTGCTGCCGATCCTGAACCTGCTTCTTCGTCCTTAAGCGAATTGTCCGCGAAGGTGAAAATGGTCTTACCTGTCCACAGGTTAATCATTGGTTTATTTGCCTGGGATGTAAGTCTCCAATTGTCTTCTAAAATGTCTGGATCTCCACCTGCGGATGCATCAATGATTTCCGTAGTACGTTCTCGGCTAATGTGATCAGGATTGATTGGACATTCCTTGGCTCCATTTGGTGTGAACAGCGCCTTTCGGGGCGTGATGTGCACACGGATGAGCTGCTTGTTCTTCTTGTCAAGGATCCAATGGTCCTGCTTTTGAGACCCAATGATCTTAGGAGTTGCTAGGTCCTCCTTTGTCTCGGATGATTTTGCTGCACAAACAGTTTCGCTCTTGGTGAGATCCCCGGAGGGAAACTTGATGCTGTTATCATCGTCATAGACATAGTTGGTGAGGCCCTTGTGAGCAATTTCTCCATGCGCCTTCACTCTTGCAACTCCAGCGAGATCGACGAGTGCATGTCCTGTACCGGATACTGGAACTGCTTGACGGTTCATGCCAAAGGCTTTGCATGTGATCTTGTCACATTGAGGTGTGTGCTCGATGGTCATGTAGAGGTTCCGCATCTGGCTGATGCTGAGGAGGATCGGTACAGTTCCTTGTTCAAGGACGTCGATCTTGGTACTGCATGGAGGAGTTGTGTGATATCGAAGATGCAGGGTCCAATTTTCCCTGGCGGTCTCTCCGTTTGCAAAAGTGAACTTGGTCTCGGCCGGGATGTACTGATAGGAGATGATGTCCTTCATTGGTTCGATGGCCTGAGTAAAACGCTGGATTAAATGCCAGCTGCCCATAGATCTGGTACATCCATTGTCCAGAATCGCATAGGTCGGGTTGTGCTGAGGGTTGATGACAGGCGCCATCAGCTTTGTTGCCAGAAGGCTGACGGACAGATTGTGTTCTGAAACTGTATCTGATTGGATCAGCTTCCCGTGGATGGCCTTTTTCCCAGGATGCTCATATGCATCATGGAATGCTATTAACGCTTGTCCTGTGCTGGATGTCTCATGGGATGAGTGCCAGCCATGTTCGTTCCATGATAGGTAGGCTCTATGGATGGTGCAGTCTGCTGGATGGCGGGCTGCTCCTCCGTCTTCTCTGCGGTGGCTGCGAACGTCTTGGATTTTCCTTTCTCCTGTCCGCTCTTTCCTTTGCCATTCTCATAGGATGGATAACCCTTGTTTCCATCATAGGGATATTGGAATTTTGATTTTCCTTTCTTTCCCTTCCTTCCTTTGCCTTTTCCCCAATATGCCTGGTCGTAGGGATCGTAGTTTTCGTTGGCCATATTGGCCTTTCCGCCAGAACCGCTTTTTCTGATGGGTTTAAAGCCACCTCGTTGGTGACTGCCCTTTTTGTTTCCTGATTTTCCTTTTCCTTTTCTCTTCTTGAATTTGAAGTTCCGCCCCGACACTTTCCTTGCTATGAACGCATCGTTCTCCTCGAGGACCCAGAATGTCTCTTCATCGTTGTTAGACATGAATCCTTCAAGTCCTTCTTCATCCTCAACCCAGAAGCCTTCTTCTCCTTCGTATTCACCTTGTTCCATGATGAAGAATGTGTTGCTTCGGTTGCCTCCTTGAGGTCGGATGGATGGATCTTGGATGGATGTTCTTGTCGTGATGAAAAGTTCATGGTAGTGCGTCTTCAGCATCTCATAGGAGTAGTTTTCTAGTGAGATGTTCCTCAGTGACATTGCACTTGTCAGTCTCTCTCTTTGTTGATCTGACAGTTCACTCAGAATGATGAAAAACTGTGCAATGAGATTATCCCCGCAGGGAAATGCGTCCCGCTGTCTGTCCTGTATTCCTTGTATATACTGTCTGAGGACTGTAGGATCGTCCTCATTGAGCAGGGCTGGAGGCGGTGCTCGAACACCGGCTGCTTGCTGATGTCGGATTGTCGAAATGATGTGGACTGTGCCGTAAAAACGGGCATCAAGTCCATCCATGCTGCCTTCAATCTCATAAGAAGGATTTCGAATTTTGAGGTAAAAATGAGGAACTCTTGGTTCTGCCTTCGATGATTGAAGAAACTGAGGAGCCTGTACAGATACACGTTGGTCGCACCTTTCAAAAAGTACTTCTTCAGCGTGTTCTTGAAATAGTTGACTCCTTCATCAGGATCTTGCAAAAGGTCGTTTTGGAGGACTGCCTTGTACATATATGCATCTCCGGTCAATCTGCTTTTGAGCAGAGGTCCTCTCTTGGGTGCTTTTACCGTTGTGATGGTCTGACTTTTCCGTCGTACGATGGCGGCTGCTTGGCGGTCATCGACAAATTGAGTGTTTCCTCCGTATAGCCTGGATTTTTGGCCATACTTGAATAGGCTTCCATGAAGCCTTCTCCATCGGATGACATCTTCCCTTGGATCTCTGCGGAGAACCCGCTCCGCTACCACAAATTGAGGCCCACTGCCCCAGGCGCCTATCCCAGAAGAGAACTGGTACCCTGTGGTAGTAGAGGTCGTAGATTTGGTCCCTGGATCTATTCCGGAGAGAATCCAATATGCCACTGTGGATGATTGGAGGATGGATTGTCCCTGGTGGATTGTCTTGTGGATAATCCTGTAAGCGGCCTGCTAAGGTTCTTTTGCTTCACGCGATCATGAATGATGCAATGTTACACAAAGGGGCCTTGAGCCAAATGTTGCAGGAGATCAAGTGTTCAGTAAACCAAACACACACCCCCCCCCCGTACGAGGGAACTTTATGTATACCGTGAACGGGCCGTTCACCTTTTGATAACCAAGTCTTAGGTTTTTTAAAGTTCTAGATGGTCCCAGCCCAGGAGAGGCCCAGCCAGGAACCTTGATTTTTAGAATTGTTACATTTTTAAACTTCAATTCTAAAAAATCTCAAAATTCTAAAAATTAGGCAGAATTCTAGATGGTCCCAGCCCAGGAGGGGCCCAGCCAGGACCCTTGATTTTTAGATTTTTTAGAACTTTAGAACTTTTAGATTTTTTCTAGAATTGAGTTCTAACAAGTTCTAAAAGTCGGACCCCAAAATTTCTAAAAAATCTAAAGATCGGACCCTCGAAATTAGTTTTGGAATTCCAGGACCCTTGATTTTAGATTTTTTAGAATTTTTAAAACTTTTAGATTTCTTTTTTTAATAGAATTGAGTTCTAAAAATTCTACAAGTCGGACCCCAAAATAATCTAGATTTTATAGAATTCAGTTCTAAAAATCTAAAAATCGGACCCCCGAAATTAGAATTTATAGAATTCTGGAGGGCCCAGCCAGGACGCTTGACTTTTAGATTTTCAGAACTTTTAGAATTGAGTTCTAAAAATTCTGAGCATTCTAAATTTCGGGGGTTCGATTTTAGATTTTTTTAGAATTCAATTCTAAACGGTCTAAAAATAGTAAAAATTGGACCCCCAAAATTTAGAATTTTTAGAATTCTAGATGGTCCCAGCCCAGGAGGGCCCAGCCAGGACCCTTTCTAGATTTTTTAGAACTTTTGAAATTTGAGAATTGAATTCTCAAACATCTAAATTTTCGCGGTCCGATTTTTAGAATTTTGAGACTTTTTAGAACTTTGAAAACTCAATTCTAAAAATTCTCAAAGTTCTAAAAATTCAAAAAAAATCTAAAAATCAAGGATCCTGGCTGGCCTGGCAGGGCCCCTCCTGGGCTGGGACCATCTAGAATTCTAAATTTTGTGGCAATCTTGAACTTTTAGAATTGAATTGTAAAAAATCTAAAAATTCGAAAAATTCGGACCCCAAAAAGTCTAGAATTTTCAGATTTTTTACAATTCAATTCTAAACGTTCTAAAAATCTAAAAATTCGAATTCTTCTTAAAAATTGAGGGTCCTGGCAGGGCCCCTCCTGGGCTGGGAACATTCTAGAATTCCACAAAGCTCTAAATTTCGGGGTCCGACTTCTATTTTTTTTGGAATTTTAGAACTTTTAGAATTGAATTCCAAAAATTCTAAGTTTTTGGGGTCTGAATTTTGGAATTTTTAGAACTGAATTCTTAAAGTTCAAAAAGTTCTAAAAATCTAAAAAATCAATTGTCCTGGCAGGGCCCTTCTTGGGCTGAGACCATCTAGAATTCTAAAAACAACATTGAAGAATTTATGAGAGTTCAGTTCTTTTGTTTCAAAATCAAAAAACATTAGGCATCCTGCGCGCCCCTGGGCTAGGACGTCAAAGGCATGTCGCCCCTTTGTTCGCGAGTAAGCAGAGAGGCTGGAAAGAGTGAGGAAGGGATGGGAAGGTGGAGGACATGCCTCTCACTAGCTCGTAAAAGGGGCAGGAAGAGAAATGAAAGATGCTTCTCTTTTTAGCTGTTGGAAACGGGCAATTCCTTCCCTCCTCATCCTTTCATGCTACTCCTTTCTCTTCTCCACCGCCTTTACCCCCAACCAAAAGTAGCTGTGTGTTGGATAAAGGCTTCGGAAAGGAAGGATGGAGAGTGAGGGATAGAGATGAGTGCTGGACCAGCCCTCACAAGGCTTCTCTCTTCGTTCGTCCATCATTATCTCTTCATCCACATCCTTTCATATCCTTGCTCCTTGTCAATAATATATTAATAATAAAGATCTTAGAATAAAGACGAGGAAAAAAGATAGAAAAGGACAGGCAATAGAGCTTCAGCTCGTCTCATGCCGTTGCCAGCTCTAGAGCCAACATAAGACAGGGAGAAGGGATGACATCTCTTTCTCTCACGTAGAACCCTTGCCATTATTCAAGAATGAAGAGATGGCGAGGAGAGGGGAGATGACCAGCTCCTCCATCATTGTCCTCTCTTATCTGCTAGAGCTGGGGCCAAGGAATGTCTCTACCTGCCAGATAAACCAACAAAAGAGATGGAGGGTGGGCATATGATGGCTAATGAAAGAGAAGGCCATCAACACCCTCACATTATCTCTTCTTTTTACCTCTCATTGCCTATCTCCCATTTCTCTATCTTCTAAATCTTGGAGGTGGATGAGGGAGGAGATAGGATGAGAAGGCCTTCCCACCCACTCTCTTCCCTCAGCCACCTCCCAATCCCCTTTCTCTCGCTTGCAAGTGATGATGAGTGAAGAAGTGAGCGAAGAGACCGGACAAGCAAGGAAGAGAAAGGGAAAGAGATGTTACCATTATAAAAGCGTTTCCAAACTCGAAGAAATATTGAACAAGAATGCATTGCATCTCTTTCATTCCCTTTCTCCAGTCCTTTGCCTATCTTGTCATTCCCAAGAATACTAAAAGAGACTGGGAATGACCGGTAAAGATGATTGAGAAAGAGATGGAGAGTGAACGGTTAGACCATGAGCTGGGACAATCAGGGCATTCCAGCTCGTCTAGCTTTCATTCACTTCTCTTCACCTCCCCCTTATTGGGAATGAGAAGCTGAATAGAGTCGAAGGAAGAGGAACTTATTTGTACCCGCTGGAAAGAACTGGCCAGCGGGTGGGATTTCCTCTGGTCACCTCCCACCTAATCACCTTCCTATCTCTCTCTCCCTCGTCATGTATTTCCTTTCTCCTTTCCATTCTCACCGTTGCAACGGCTAGGAAAGGAGAAGGGTAGGAAAGAGCATTACAATGACGAACCCAGATGGCATGAACGACATTGTGGGTTCGATGACAGGACTGAGGGAAACGAGATGTTGGTGATAGAGAAGGACCAAGAGCTGGGACAATCAGGACATTCCAGCTCGTCTAGCTTTCATTCACTTCTCTTGACCTCCCCCCTTTCCCAAAGAGGGAAAGACAAGCTGAATAGAGGTGAAGGAAGAGGAATTCAATTTGTAACCGCTGGAAAGAACTGGCCAGCGGATGGGATGTTTTTTTGGTCACCTCTCACCTAATCACTTTATCTCTCGTCATCTGTTTCCTTTCTCCTGTCCATTGTCATCGTTGCAACGGCTAGGAAAGAAGAAGGAATGAAGAGATAGGAAAGAGAATTGCATTCCTTTCTCTTGCAGAGAATCCTCGCTCTCTAGCTTCTAGATCTTGGAGGTGGATGAGGGAGGAGATTGGGTGAGAGGGATGATAAGGTAAGTGCCACCCTTCCCCCTCTCTTCCCTCACCCACCTTCTCAATAGAAGGTTCTTCCAAATCTTGGATGAGGATGAGAGTGGAGATAGGATGAGAGGGAAAGGATGATAAGGTGAGCCCAATCTCCTTTTCTCTCGCTTGCAGTTGATGATGAGTGAAGAAGTGAGCGAAGAGTCAGGACAAGCAAGGAAGAGACAGGGAAAGAGATGTTACTATCACAAAAGCGTTTCCATATTCTAAAGATACAAAGAAGAGATGCTTTCCATCTCTTGCATTCCTTTTCTCCAGTTTATCTATCTCTCATCTCACTCCCGAGAACACAAAAGAGAATGGGAATGACGGGTAAAGATGATTGGGTAAGAGATAGATAGAGAGTGATCGGATAGACCAAGAGCTGGGACAATCAGGACATTCCAGCTCGTCTAGCTTTCATTCACTTCTCTTGACCTCCCCCCTTTCCCAAAGTAACTTATAACTGGGCAAGAGATTGGGAAAGAGAAGCTGGATAGAGGTGAAGAAAGAGGAATTCATTTGTAGCCGCTGGAAAGAATTTCCTTTCGCCTTTCCATTCTCACCGTTGAAACGGCTAGGAAAGAAAATGAAAAGATAGGAAAAAGAATTAGAATGAAGAATTCAGATGATATGAAAGACACCCTGGGTTCTATCACATGACTAAGGGAAACAAGATGGCTCCTTCCCTACTCCCTCATCTCTTTCCCCGCCTGGTGAGGATAGAAATGAAAGGGAGAAATTATACTGCAGAAGGTATCTCTGAGAAGTGCGTGTGTGATAGAGATGACAGACAGACTGATGTAGGCAAGAGATGGTCACCCTCCCCAGCCAATGAAAATTGGGTGAGGGGATGGGGGAGGGACAGTGTGATGAGTTTTTCCTCTCTCACCCTTCTCTCCTGCCTCCCATCACCCAACCTCTGCTTTTGAGAAAAAAGTTGGGGTGACTTCAGAAGTCTTATCAATGGAACAAAATAGAGACATGACAGTGATTCATAGGTGGTACAGAAATGACCAAGAGATAAGACTGAGATTGCAACAATCCATTTATATTTGGGTCTGGAGATTCTATAGACAGGAAATGCCTACCAATAAGATCTCATGGAAGGACGGGCTAAGGAATCTCCATTGCTTATTTCACCAAGAGCTGAGAAATACAATTAAACATGAGATACGTTAAAATTTAATTTTGAATTGGAATTAGTCTCGGTTGACCTGACCGTGCAAATCTGTGCCACGCTGCTATCCCTTTTTTCGTGCAGATCAAGTGGCAAGTGCTGAAAAAGGAGCTTCACATTATACGCATTGTTCCCTGCTACCACCCCCCCCCCCCCCCACATCACACTGCGGGCCAGCTTTTGGTGAAGCGGCCTAGAAGATGAACGAGGTGGCGGATGATACCTCAACTCAGCCCGCTTTCTCCTGACCGACTATAGTTTCATTGGCCAAGGGGCTTCCCGGAGCCAGGCCCAACTGTGCCACGCATGAACATGCACTCCATGGTTCTTCGCGGTTCCGAGCTGAATTTTGGAATTCCAAGGCTCACCTCAGTTGCACTTGTTGGCCAGTGACTTGTGTTGCGGCGCACGCGCTGTGTAAGTTGTAGCACGCAGCAAAGGGCAGGGCAAAAGAAGATAGGGTGAAAGGCAGAAAGTAAAGGAAGGAGAGAAGCGCAAAGGGAAGAAAGGTCGGGCACGTTCAGCCCTTAGAACTGGGCTCGCGAAGACGTCTTCAAAGCCGCTGAGCCAGATTCATAACCTGGATGTCATTGGGCGGGGACAAACACTGAGTGACGTGCAAGGGCCACACAAGCTGGACCAGGACCCAGGGAATCTGGCAAGATCTCGATGTCCCTCAAAGGACAAGAGCTTCTGATGCGTGGTGCCGAAAATCAAAACTGATTGCCGCGGGCGAAACACAGCTCGATCAAGGGCAATCATGCTACAACGAGCTTCGAATCAGCATGTGTTCATCGCAGGTATGCGTGCCTTGAAGTTGTGCCAAAAAAAGCTCCTTTGCTCTGATCGCTTAAGAAGAGGGAAGCCCCGTCTGCCGCAGCCACGGCCCTCAGCGCAATTGACTCCAAGTTTGCCATCTGAAGCTACTTGCCTTCGTCGCGGGCTGAGTCACGCGCGGCCCCCGCTTGCGAGAACTGGGTGCTGAAGAGCAGCGCGACATTGCCTCCCGGTTTTTGTCCAAAAGCGTGAGCACATCCGTACATGGATGCACGAATTCGTGGGTGCGTGGGTGTGCAATCGGGTGCTTGGCATGGCGTGAGCGTGAGCAAGGGAGTGGGTGGGTGGGTGGGTGGGTGGGCGGGTAGGTGCGGCGTGTGTGGGGGGGCACGTGCGTACGTGGGCGCACGTGGGTGTGCAGCGATTGTGTGCGTGGCGTCGTGTAGTGTAGCGTAGCGTAGACTAGCGTAGCGTTATGTAGTGTTGAGTTGTGTGGTGTTGCGTGGTGTTGTGTTGTGTGGGGTGTGTGGGGTGTGGTGCGTGGTGTATGGTTGGGGGTGGGTCCGGGTGTGTGTGGGTGTTGGGTGTGTGTGTGTGGGGGTGTGCGTGTTTTTCTGCGCGTGTGTGTGTGTGTGTGTGTGTGTGTGCGTGTCTGTGTGTGTGTGTGGAACCTCTTAGCTCATGGAGGATGAGCTCCAGACCTCGCGCACTTTGATATGGGCTGTTTGTCCACGTAAGTGCCAGCGCCTCTCCTGACAGTGCTGAGCATACATAGCGCCCATTCGGCTTGGATCGAGAGTGTCGTGTTCGTGAGGACCCCTCAAACGTTCAGCTTCTACTGCACTTTGGTTGTTCAGATTCAGTTTTTCGTTTGTGCGCCTACCAGGCAGCGTATGAGGTCTCTCACGCTCCAGCGCGCACTCTCGTCCTTGCATCCTCCTGTTTTGCGACGTGTCTGCCTGCACTTGCGCATTGTGTGCTGCATTGTGAGTGGTCGGTCGTGTTTTGCGTCTTGAGAATGGATCTGTTTGTGCACTTGCGGCTCGTGTCCTTGTCTTGGCTTTGGGCTGTCTAGCGGCCCAACGCGGGGCGCCAGTGATTCGGGCTTGCCGCCAGCTGCTTAATTTCAACCCACCACCAGTACACAAGCCCGGTCTTCCCCTTCCCCTTCTGCCGTGTTTTGCAGCCCCGCTCCGCCAGACATGCCCAGGCCGCCTACCGGAGAACAACAGCTGCTCGCACCCAACATGAGGTCCCAACAAACTCCTTCAAAGCAAAAAGGTTGGGCGGGTTCAAAACAAGGTGGTCGAAATTCAAAAAGGCCGGAAACCTCACTGCCAGATGTGCCATGCGTGTTCTTCAGCAAGGGGTAGTGGGTCGGTCTCTCTCTCTCTCTCTCTCTCTCTCTCTCTCTCTCCCTCCTGTCAAATATCATGCTGTACTACTTGTCCCTTGTACATGCATGATGTACACTACTCGACCGCAGGCCTTGAGTCTACAAGCAAAAGAGCGCATGCTGGGAAACTACATTTGTGTTTGTGACAGCAAAAACAACACTTGCACTTGTAGTAAAGTAACGACGTATTTTAACGTGGTAGCGGAGCTGAGATCCTAAACATAGGGGAGCTCCAGTAACAGCAGTAAGTACTACAACTGCACAGGCAACCACATGCCCAACTACTACGACATGTCAGGAGAACCAGCAGCAGCATCAGCACAACCAACTACAGGAGCAGACAACGGGCCCACAGCAGAGGAGACAATAGGAGCCACAACTACGGGAACAACACAGGAGCAGGAAGACGTCCAAAGGCTACACAAATACAAACTGCCACCACCGTTCTTCACTGGTGACTACTCACAGTACGAAGAGTGGCTGTTCAAACTACAAGCATACCTCGGACTCATCGACCGAGACTTCGACATGGTACTACAACTAGCACAAGCAGCTACAAGACAAATTGAAGATGCAGACATCAGAGCCCACATACGCGACCCTACACAGGCAGCAAAAGCAGTAGACCTCTCACGAGATCTACACTACATCCTCATCAACATCTGCCAAGGTGCAGCAGCTACAGTGGTCAGACAAAACCGCTACAATGCCAATGGATGTGAAACACTACGGCTTTTGCGCAACAGGTTCAGCCTACCAGTAGGAACACGCAGTGTTGGCTACCTCACCAAACTACTGGAACCTACATTCAATGAAGCACAATTTGAAGAACAATTCCTACAGTGGGAGTATGACATCAACCGCTACGAGAAAGACAACGGCACAGCACTACCAGATGGAGTGAAGATTGCAATACTACTCAACAAGACCAAAGGAGCACTTCAACAACATCTCCAACTACGTGCTGGACAGATCACGAACTACAACGAGATCAGAGTTGTCATCCTGGACTACTACAAGACCATATCTGCATTCTCAAGAGCGAGCTCAGCGGTTGGCACAAACTACAATGGTGGAACAGCACCCATGGACGTGGACAACATTTGGAGGAAAGGAAGAAACTACAAAGGCAAAAGCAAATATGGAGGCAAAGGATCCTACAAAGGAAACAAAGGAAAAGGCAAGTACAGAAACAAAGGCCACTACAAAGGATTCGACAAAGGCAGCAAAGGAAACTACAACAAAGGAGGATACAACAAGAGCAAAGGAAAAGGCTACTCAGGATCTAAAGGATATGGATCAAGCAAAGGCTACAAAGGCCAAAGAAACTATAGCAAATCAAAAGGAAAAGGAAACAACAACTACACAACATGCCATCGATGTGGCAAGCCTGGCCACTGGGCACAAGACTGCAGAGTGCCAGTATGGCACATAGGAGAAGGAGAAGAACTACATCCACTAGAACAAGAACAAGCAGATCATGACAACAATGAAGAACTACCTCAGGATGTGAACGACACTTGGGACTGGTACTACGAAGGAGAAGAAGGACAACACGAGGTGAACTACATGGAGGAGAACTGGAACGACTACGACTATGACAACAGCTGGGATTGGAATGACAACAGCTATGAGGACACAGCAAACTACATTGGAGGCATCAACGAGTCACACCTCACCATTGGACACATCAGACAAGCAAACTCACGACTACACAAGCACAAATCCAAATCACTACTTGGCAAGAGAACAACACACAGAACATCATGGAACGACCACAGCAAGAGCTTTCAACAATTCCTACAAGAAGACAACACACAGCCACACTTTGACATAGCAGCAGCAAGACAACAACAAAGGAACAAGAATATTGAGGACACTATCACACACTACAGCATGTACTCCAACTTCAAGTCATACCACCGCCTGTTGATCGACTCAGGAGCATCTACACATGTTTGCCCGAAGGACTACGCACCAGACCTACCGCTACGACCTTGTGGAGAATCGGTTCCACAACTCTACACGGTTACAAACAAGAAGATTCCTGTCTACGGCATCAAGTACGTTCCCTACAAGCAGGACAACTTCAGGATCATGATACCCTACTACGTTTGTGATGTGAAGTATCCAATCCTCAGTGCATCAAGACTACTTGATAGAGGATATGGACTTGACTTCACTCCACGACACTGCACCATCACACATGGACAACAACAAGCACACCTCATAAGACACTCAGGACTTTTCTACCTACGAGCAGAGAAGATCGACATCCCTACAGGATTCGACATCTACCCAATGACTACAGACAATGGAAAATCCACTGCTGTGATTCAACCTACAGAGAAAACAGTACAACAACAAGAACAAATTGCACCACTCACCCACACAGACCAAGGACTACGACAGATCCTTGGTGGAAACACTGACTACTGGAAACTTGGTGGTGACTACGCATCAGACGCCATCAGAGTACACAAACGACCACGCAAAGCATTCTTCACACCACACAACAGCGGTTGCCCAATACCTGAAGGAGAACTAGATGATTGGCGACTAACCATCATCAACAGACAAGGGCAAGAGCAAGAACAACTACAAGAGAACCCAACAAAACTTTCCAAGCAAGAACTACAACGAAGACTAGAAGGTGACAACTGGACTGGAGAAACCAGATTCAGAAGAAAGATAACACCTACACGCAGAGCAACATCAAAGACCACACCAACAAGGCAGAGCTCACAACCACAACGGCTAATGGACACACCACCAACCAGATCAAAGATCCAACTACGAGCACCACAAAAGATATGGAGACCTAAAGCAGCACCTTCTACAAATCTTGACACCACACAACCAAAGGAGACAATCCACAGACCACTCACAGCACAGGAGGACAACCAAGACTACTGGGAAAGACAAGGTGAATACTGGATAAGACACCACACAACACTTAGAACAACTCTATTCACTCCAACAGATGGACCAGGACATCCACCAATCAGCACACTTGAACCTCACAGAACTACAATCACTCACAACAACTTTGGAGAAGTTTCGCAACGCAAAGATGACTGGACAGTCATGGGCAACGCAGCACTACCATTTCAATGGAAAGGAACAACAAGGTTCACCGTGAAGAAAGACTACGAGTACATCCAGGAGAACCACGATGAGGAACAACAACACGAGCATCATGAAGCACACAGAGCAATAGGACTACGACAACCTCAGCAGCCCACTCCACAACAAATAGCAGAACACAACTTGACACACCTACCATACAGAAATTGGTGTCCAATTTGCGTTCAAGGCAAAGGACGCCAGGACAACTACAAGAAACAACAATCACGACAACCTATCATCCAAGTGGATTTTGCCTATATCAAATCACAACAAGATCCGAAGACCATACCAGTCTTAACAGCAGTTGATGTTACTACACAACTGTGCATGGCGGTATTGGTTCCGGACAAACCATCAATGATGGACTACATGATCAACAACCTACAAGCATTCATCTTTGAATGCGGAAGAACACAAGGCATACTACAAAGCGACAACGAAGACACACTCAATGCACTACTAAAAGCAACAGCATCTAAAGTCGGCTCAATGACTGTACGACATTCACCATCCTACAGCAGCAACAGTCAAGGAAGCGTTGAGCGACTACATAGAACACTTCTCGGACAAATCCGCGTCGTCAAAGCTCAGGTTGAAAGCAACTACAGCATGACGATGTCCACAAAGCACTGTCTACTACCTTGGATAGTACGACATGCAGCATGGACGGTAAATCGCTACGTCGTTCACTCAGACGGCTACACAAGCTTTGAACGCCGCTGGGGAAGAAACTACGAGCGAGCAATCTGCGAATTTGGCGAGACACTACTTTACCTTCCACCACAACACAAGAAACTTCCAAAAGCAGACCTACGGATGCAGAAATGCATCTGGCTCGGAAAAGTTTCCGAAACCGGAGAAAACTACGTCGCAACGGAATCAGGCGTACAAAAGGTACGAACAGTACGGAGACTACAACCGGACTTCAAATACGACCTCGCACTGTTGAACAAAGTTTCCGGCACACCATGGGCACCACGACGGAACACCTACAACCCATCGTTCGCAACACTGTTGGATACGCAACTACAACCGTCAGAGAAAAGAAGGTCCACGCAAGATTTCGGACAACAAACGAACGCTACTGACGACATCGTTGAGGAACCCGCAACAAAACAACAACGCACTACACCACCTCCACGACTTCCGTCAACATCGACGTCAAGTTCACGACCACTACCGGATAGTCCGATGGCTACTTCACCAACCGGACGACAACATGCACCACTAAACCAGCACCACCTCGACAAGCACTACGACGTTTAACTCCGGAAGAAGTAATGCAACCAACTAAAGCACAGAAGACCTCAAAGGACACTACAATCAGATCAACGGAGCAAGCAACCAAAGAACCACCACCACTACGACAGAAAATCAACGCAGTGACACTTCCCAACGGAAAATCCATCACCCCCTACACAAACGACGACACCTCAGAAGACCAACCCATAATCTTCGACAACGAAGGTTACGACGAAACACAACTACTGGAAGGAATGAAACACGAGTCAAACCAAATGAAACTACATGACGTCTACGACGAAGTAGATGCGTCTACCGTCGACGACAACGTCATCAGAGAAGCGATGCCTACAAGATGGGTACACAGAAAGAAAGGACCAGGAGTACGAAGCCGAATCGTCGCAAAAGGCTACACAGAGAAGATCGAGGACGAAGACTCCGTCTACGCCTCTACACCAATGTTCACGACACTCCGGACACTTCTCGCACTACAAATGTCACGACCAAACTGGATCGCGCGACTAGGTGACGTCTCTACAGCATTTCTACACGCACCCATCGCAAAAGACCACGACGGTAAACAACGTGACGTCTACCTTTGGCCACCTAAAGAACTTGTCCACAACAGGACAAAATCTGGCGACTAAAGAAAGCCATGTATGGACTACGCAGTTCACCAAAAGCATGGCAGGACTACCTGGCTGAAGTGCTACAAAAGCTCAGCTTTGTAAGACTAAAGTCAGAACCTAACGTCTACACCAATGCGACTCGCGACTGCTACATCATGGTCTACGTGCATGACCTCTTGGTACTTGGTGACAAGACCTTACAGTCGACTCCACCTTCGAGGCCATCCAGAAGCAGGTCCTACTCAAGCACATCGGCTACCTCGAACCTGGCAAACCACAACAATTTCTTGGAAGAAATATCGACCACTTTGGCAACTACTGCAATCTTGGACTAAAGGACTCCTTCATCGACAACATGATCGAGGAGTCTGGAATGAACAACTGCAACTCAGTGAACACTCCAGGAATTGCACACTACAAACCAACAATAGAAGATGAAGCACTACTTGACCACGAACAACACAAAAGGTACAGAAGGATTGTTGGCAAACTTCAATGGTTAGCATACACACGACCAGACATTGCATACTCCACAAAAGAACTAGCACGAGACCTCACAGCACCTACAGAACTTTCACAAAAGAGAGTCAAACATCTACTACGCTACTTGCACGGCACCAAGCACTACAAATTCACCATAGAACCGACAACAACACTCAGAGCAAACACCAACAACATCCTGGATCTCGACGTTCATGTCGATGCCGACTGGGCAGGATGCCCTACTACCAGGAAATCAACTTCAGGTTTCAACATCATCTTTTTAGGAACAACAGTTGCATTTGGCAGCAGAACACAAGCTACAATAGCACTCAGCTCAGCAGAGTCTGAACTCTACGCCATTTGCACAGGAGAAGATGAGGGACTACACCTCAGAAACTTCCTACTTGAAACCAACATTTGCTGCAAGCTAAACCTACGCATCCACACAGACTCCACAGCAGGCAAGAGCATTGCTACACGACAAGGCACCAGCAAACGAGCAAAACACATCGACCTTAAATTTCTCTACACACAAGACCTCATCAAGCACGACATCATCAGAATCCTCAAAATCAACACACTACACAACAGCTCAGACTTGTTCACAAAATACATCAGCAAAGAAACACTACAGAGGCTCATACAGAGCATCGGCATACGCGTTTAGCACTACGGACAACGCCTGTTTCACAACTATTTCACATCAACCACAACAGTTTGTATATGGCCATATGTAACTACTTGCATGTAAGTAATAGCAAGAGTAACTACAAGTCACAGTAATTGTAACCACCAGTAATTTGCACTTACACGCTTTGGCGGCTTTTGGCGGCTTGAGACAGCATTACATGTTGTTTTGTTTTACTACATTCCCGCATGTGTTTTTTGTGAGCTACCATTTGGCTCACTACTTTGCCCCGTCTAACTTTGTTTGCTTGATCGCACTACCAGCAATGTCTGGACCCATGGATGCGACTACGACCGCGCCTGAGACTACTGTGCCAGCACAGGAGATTGGCACTACTACACCTGACCGAGTTTCGACACCACCCAACCAACCATCCACTACAGATGCCAGCAGCATGGTCTCTGTGGCACCTCGAGGCCTACAATGCCCTCAACTACCACTTCAACCACCAACTACCGACCAATGCACCATTCTACAGGCCAGATGACATCCTGAACCACCTCACTACTGTCGAGCACGACAGTATCCACACTCCGACTGTGGATCAGGGACGAAACTACGCCGAGGTCTACGTGGGGCTGACCTTGGAGGAGTATCAACTACTCAGCCAACAGCAGACCACGCCAATGCCAGACCTCGACTACCAACTGCCCATCCACAACCTGCCATCAGACCTACGAATGCCCCTCTACGATTCACTACCACTCAGCCTACGCTTTTCAGAAGCGTTCAACTTCTTTTACTACAACTTGACTTCACTACACCTCACCACATCGCACACCAACTCCATGGTCATCGTTCGACTTCATCTCCCTCAAGAAATTTTGCTACACTACATCAGCAGCGGCCACCTCATCAACTTTTCTCGTGACTACTTGAGTCACATGGTGTCAATCATTGGCCAACATCACCTACCCACTCGGCAACTACCCCAACGACTTCACAGGATCAACTACGACATGAACCAGATCACCAGTACTGTCCAACAACTACATCTGGAACTACCACATGCCTCTTCACCTTCCTGAACTACTCAGCTACTACGACCAACCACAACAACTACAGGATCACCACTACAAAGCAATCAATACCATCATGCACAAGAGTTCCACGTACTACGGATTCACACTACTCACTGCCACAAATCTTCCCATGCAACACAAACTACTACTACACAAACTCCTCACTACATTTCAACAACCACTTCCACCTCCAGAGATCAACTACACTTGTCTTCGAGGAGGCCCTGACTTCCTTACTACCTTCACTACCAACCACTACGCCAGCCTTGACCACCGCACTGGTCAACAACAAGGCTACAGAGTCCAGCATTGGACTAAGGACACCTAACTACAGGTGATGCTACATCAGTGAAGCAGCACCACAGCTTCACTACAACTTTGGACCTCCAGGTCCAAACTACATCGGGATGTATCTCATGAACTCCACTCAGTACCACTACTGAGGCCTGAACAGGAGAGCTACTGAGATCAGCCTGTGCATACTACAGCTTTTTTGATCTTTGAGAGTCAGTGGACTACAGCCAGCAGAGTTGTAGTTATACTACTTTTGCCATAGTCGTGAAAGGCCCATGTGTACTGCGGCACCTGCTCCCGCAAAAAGTGCGCAGCGTCATCGTCATCGTGGAGTTGAAGAACATTCCAACCCGCAAGCGGAGAAAATACCCCCGGTTTGTTCCACATGCCGGAGAGCATCTGCGCGTAGATGACGGGGCAGAACAATAGTATACGATAGGCAGCGTGGTCTTCCGAGTGCCACATGTACCCAGGAAATGTTGCGAATGTGTTGCAGATTCTGCTGTGAAAGGTGGAAAGGTCCACAAGCCCGATGGTTGTCCCAGTGTATCCAAGCATGGTGGCGAATCCAGTCAGGACGCATTGATGGCAGGCGATGAGACTGTAGCCATTGTTGAATACTGTTGACGAAGGTGCTGCAGAACAGGAAACTTTTCCTCCTTTCCCTTCTTTCCTGCCTTGCCATCTGTCTCTCTCTCTCTCTCTCTCTCTCTCTCTCCCTCTCTCTCTCTCTCGTTAAAATCTGACTGCTGTTGACTACAAGCGCAAGTGTTGTCTTGTTGGTAGTGCAAACAAACCTGTAGTCTGCACAACTCCTGTTTTGCATGAGCTCTGGATGTAATGAAAAGCTCAAGGCCCGCGGTCATGTTCAAGCTATGAAGTTCAGTTAAAAAATCATGTGGTATCTTTCAACTGGAATGCAAATGTCAAGATTGACAGTAGTGATGAAAACAGATGTTGTTCAGGTGTAGTCCTCAGTAGCTCTCGCTGTTCAGGATTCAGTCCCTGATGTAGTCGGACTGAACGGAGTTCGTGAGGAAGTGCCTGTTGTTGTAGTGTCTCATGTAGGCCTAAGGGTGGTTGCGCCAGTAGTCTCTTTGAGGCTGGCGCAGTCCAGTAGTGCTTGGACCGTGGCAGGCTCCTGCACGTGCTTCAGGTCTTCTTTACCTGATCCACGCGTCCTGTTGTAGTCCTTCACAGGGAAAGCTGGCATCGTGATGCAGTGTGCGTAGTAGTTGTGCGTGGAGCGCCTTGGAGCCATGTGTATTGGTCAACAAGTAGGCTCCCTGGTAGTGGGACAAGCGAAGGATGTAGTGGCTTTTGATTGAAGTGGAGTGACTAATGTAGTCACGCACAAAGTGGTCCAGGTTGTTGTCTTGTAGTAGCTGTTGGGTGTAGTGTGTGGGAAGTGCAATGGTGACAAGAATGTTGTCGTTGACGTGGTTGGTGGATGTGTGGAGTTCGGTCAAGCTGTAGTATTGCCACAAGTGGGCATCAGCTGCCGAATGTAGTAGTTGTAGTCGGTCGTATGCCGGCTGATGTAGTTTGCCAGGTAGTGAGTGCAGTTGCAAAAAGCGTGTAGCTGGTTCTGAAGTTGCAGTGGTTGGTGTTGTCATCATCCTGTCCTGCAGTGAGAAAGCCGTAGTTCTCAACCAACAGGCGGATGTAGAATTTGGTGTGTTGCGGTGTTGTGGGTAGTGCGGGCATGGCCTGAGTGTCGTTGATGTGAAGGTAGAAATCGTTGGAGATGTAGACATCCTGTAGGTGTGCACTGAATGGTAGTGGTGTGGTCTGCAGTTGACGCGCCTGTAGTTGGGCAAAGTTGCGAACTGGTAGTTGGACGGGTGTAGTCTTTTCAGGTGACGACATGCCGCCTCGTCCTCAGCGATTGTAATCGCAAAATGATCCATGGCTGCAGTCCTAAAAATGTAGTGAGACGGGGCACCTAAGGTGAGCCTGTAGTTGCTAACAGGAAGCGGGCAGACATGTAAAACAACCAAACATGTAGTGTTGACTGAAGCCGCCAATCATGCCGCCAAAGAGTGCAAGTGACATTACATGTCGCTACTGTTACTTACATACCAAAAGTGTCATGTTACATGTAGCTGCTACATACATGAAGTCGTTGTTGTTGTTGTTGTTGTTGTGAAACAGTTGCGCTGGTCGTTCGTAGCGCTATTTGCGTACCCCAATGCTCCGGATGTAGCCTGTGTAGTGTTTCCTTGCTGATGTATTTGGTAAACAAAACTGCGCTGTTGTGAAGTGCGTTGATCTTAAGGATTCTGATGATGTCGTGCTTAATGAGCGTGTAGAGGAATTTGAGGTCGATGTGTTTTGCTCGTTTGCTTGTACCTTGTCGTGTAGCAATGCTCTTGCCTGCTGTGGAGTCTGTGTGGATTCTGCTGAACTGAGTGCTATTTGTTGTTCCAGTGAAATGGTAGTGCTGCGTTGCCCATGACTGTCCAGTTTCCAGTAGTCAGTGTTTCCACCAAGGATCTGTCGCAGTCCTTGGTCTGTGTGTGTGAGTGGTGCGATTTGTTCTTGTTGCTGTTGAATCACAGCAATGGGCTTTCCATTGTCTGTAGTCATTGGGTAGATGTCGAATCCTGTACGGATGTCGATCTTTTCTGCTCGTGGGCAGAAGTGTCCTGAGTGTCTGATGAGATGCGCTTGTTGTTGTCCATGTGTGATTGCGCAGCGTCGTGGGTTGAAGTCGAGTCCATATCCTCTATCAAGTAGTCTTGATGCACTGAGGATAGGATACTTCACATCACAAACGTAGCAGGGCATCACGGTCCTGAAGTGGTCCTGCTTGTAGGGAACATACTTGGCCGCAGACAGGGATCTCCTTGTTGGTGCCGTGTAGAGTTGTGGAACTGATTCTCCACAAGGTCGTAGTGGTAGATCTGGCGCGTAGTCCTTTGGGCAAACATGTGTAGATGCTCCTGAGTCGATCAGCAGGTGGTATGACTTGAAGTTGGAGTACATGATGAAGTGTGTGATGGTGTCCTCAATTCTTCTTGTTTCCTTGCTGTTGTGTTGCTGCTGCTATGTCGAAGTGCAGTTGTGTTGTGTCCTCTTGAAAGCTTTTGCTGTGCTCGTTCCATGATGTCGTGTATGTTGCTTTCTTTCCAAGTAGTGATTTGGATTTGTGCTTGTGTGATAGTGACTTTGCTTGTCTGATGTGTCCAATGGTGAGGTGTGACTTGTTGATGCCTCCAATGTAGTTTGCTGTGTCTTCATAGCCGTTGTTGTTGTCATAGTCGTAGTTGTTCCAACTGTCCTCCATGTAGTTCACCTCGTGTCCATGTCCTTCTTCTGCTTCGTAGTACCAGTCCCAAGCGTCGTTCAGATCCTGAGGTAGTTCTTCATTGTTGTCCTGATCTGCTTGTTCTTGGTCTGGTGGATGTAGTTTCTCCTTCTCCTATGTGCCAGACAGGCGCTCTGCAGTCCTGCGCCCAATGGCCGGGCTTGCCACATCGGTGGCATGTCATGCTTCCTTTTCCTTTTGCTTTGCTGTAGTTTCCTTGGCCTTTGTAGCCTTTGTTTGATCCATAGCCTTTGGATCTTGAGTAGCCTTTTCCTTTGCTCTTGTTGTATCCTCCTTTGTTGTAGCTTCCTTTGTTGCCTTTGTCGAGTCCCTTGTAGTGTCCTTTGCTGCTGTATTTGCCTTTGCCTTTGCTTCCCGTGTAGCGGCCTTTGCCTTTTGTTGCCTTTGTAGTTTCTTCCTTTCCTCCAACTGTTGTCGACGTCCATTGGTGCAGGTCCTCCATTGTAGTTTGTGCCTACAGCTGAAGTCGCTCTTGAGAAAGCAGAGATCGTCTTGTACTAGTCCAGGATGACTGCTCTGATCTCCTTGTAGTTCGTGATCTGTCCAGCTCGCAGTTGGAGATGTTGTTGCAGCGCTCCTTTGGTTTTGTTGAGTAGCATTGCAATCTTTACTCCATCTGGTAGTGCTGCGCAGTTGTCTTTCTCGTAGCGGTTGATGCCATATTCCCATTGCAGGAATTGCTCTTCAAACTGTGGTAAGGTAGCCAACGCTTCGTGTTCCTACTGGTAGGCTGAACCTGTTGTGTAAGAGTCGTCGTGTTTCACATCCATTTGCGTTGTAGCGGTTTTGCCTTACTACTGTAGCTGCTGCTCCCTGACATATGTTGATGAGGATGTAGTGTAGGTCTCTGGCGAGGTCTACTGCTTTGCTTGCTTGTGTGTGGTCGCGTATGTGTGTTCTGATGTCTGCATCCTCAATCTGTCGTGTAGCTACGTGTGCCAGTTGTAGCCCAGGTCGAAGTCTCGGTCTATGAGTCCGAGATATGCTTGTAGCTTGAACAGCCATTCTTCATACTGGGAGTAGTTACCAGTGAAGAAAGGTGGTGGCAGCTTTTATTTGTGTAGTCTCTGAACGTCGTTGTCTCGTTCTGCTCCTGCCTCCCGTAGTCGTGGCTCCTACTGTTTCTGCTGTTGGCCCACTCTCTGCTCCTGTACTTTGTTGTGCTGAAGCTGATGCTGCTTCTCCTGACATGTCGTAGTGGTTTGGCATGTGATAGCTGCTGCAGTTATTGTAGTACTTACTGCTGGATACTGGAGCTCACCTATGTTTAGGATCTCAGCTCCGCTACCACGTTAATTTCTGACTGCTGCTACTACAAGTGCAAGTGTTGTGTTGTTGTTACCACAAACAAACCTGTAGTCTGCGCAACTCCTGCTTTGCACGGGCTCTGGATGTAGTGAAAAGCTCAAGGCCTGCGGTCATGAACACGCAATTTAACCCAGCTACACCAACACACAGGTACAAGCTACAGCCGCCTCTCTTCGACGTCAGCTACCGCAAGTAGGAACAGGTTCATTGCCCACGTGGCTCTGGAGCACTATGAGTACTTTCCACTTCTACAATCATCGGAAGCATCTATCACAGCACTAGATGAGGCAACGCTATGCAAAGCGCTACACGCAAGTGGCACGACCTCCACTACATCCTAATCAACGTATGCTCAGGTGCTGCGAGTACGCTAGTACTGATCTGTTGGGTGCCTGACCCACCTACTCGAGCCAAATTTCGATGACAAGAGCTTCGAGGAGACCTTCCTACGTTGCGCGCACGACCTTGCTCGACACGAGGCCAACAACACATCAGAGCCACCTGACGGACTCAAGATTGCGGTTCTCCTCAACGCAGGAACAGCTACGAAGAGATGAGGTTCATTGTGATAGAGTGCTACCGAGCTACCTCAGCAGAAGCTCAATTGCGTGCGGACACTACAGCAAGGGCGCCTTCGGATGTAGCAACACCCAGACCCATGGACATTGGCGCCAACGACTACGGCAACAAAGGCAAGAACAAAGACAAAGGCAAAGGAAAGAAAGGCAGAAGCAAAGGCAAAGGAAAGAAAGGCAGAAGCAAAGGCAAAGGAAAAGGAAAAGGAGGAAAAGGAAAAGGCTACAAAAATCAGAGCTAACGTGTTCAGCTCGAAGGGAAATAAATATAGCAAAAGCAAAGACAAAGGAAACTACAATGGAAAAGGAAAGTCTACAGGAAAAGGTGAAGGAACCCAATGCTACAAGCAATACGCACCGGATTGCAGAGCGCCTATCTACGAGGAGAGGAACAGACAACACCTATCGTTGGCTACGACCCGAACTGGCACTCCGTTGGCCACCGCCAAGACGACGCCAACATTCAGAGTTCGACCGCGACCTCCAGCATCCAATCAGCAGCCTGCATCCACATCGCCGCAGCCCTACCAGATCGGAGGACATGCACACCTTGCCTGACGGCGCTACTTCGACACACTGCAAGCCCACGAATGCTAGGACTTGACTACATCCTGATTGACCCAGGAGCAGCTACTCGTGTTTGTCCTCCAGAACACGCTGACTGGTTCCCACGCGGAGCATCCTTCTTTGCTTGGCAGTTGAACAGCAAGGAACTGCGCTCTGCGCAGTACGCAGTGATGATGGGCAAGCTCCTACATCACAAGCCAATGAAGGAGCTCGTCTCATCATGGCAACAATGGACTACTGGCGTATCTGTGCAAAACACATCTTGGAGGAAATCTACTGGTGAAGATGCGATGACAACTACCCCGACGTCACGAAGAAGGAGAAACAAGACTGATACCAGGAGACCAGCAAGTACGGCATCCTCTCAATCCCCTGCTGCAGGACTTAAGACGAGGGACAACGTCGAGACTACCACTGCGCAACTCTGTGTGGAGTCAGCACGACCTCCGCTACTACCACAACGAGAAGCCCATCATTGAGACTGCTAAAAGCATGTCCTTCCACGCAGACGCTTGTTCCTGCTCATGGACCAGGCAATCCCCTGCGCAGTCTGGAATCTTATCGCGCCACTCTTGCAACGGACGTCGCTACGCATGAGGTGCATCAGATCAAGCCATCTTACACCAAGAAGGATGTCGAATCAGGACTACCAGGACCAGATGCGGGATTCCTCAGGAAGCAAGGATGCCTACAAGAACAGTGTCTCGACAACCAGTCATATAGGTTTCGCGTACTGCACTACCACCACAGAGTCTATGGCTGTGATGACTGCTTGACATACAAACACAGATGTGCATAGCTGTCACGGTGCCAGTCTACACACATCGAGTACACGGCACACTGAACAGCGTGGTCATCGTCGTAGTAGAAAAGATCGGCAACATGGCGACAAGGACTTGCACGCCCTTTGTGACAAGTTAAAGCCCTACGCGACGAATTACACTCTGTATATAAAGCGACGGTCAACAACTCTCATCCAGTTCTGCCTTGGGCGGTGGACACGCAGCCCGGGGTCTCATTCCACTTGGTCCACTCGGACGGACTGACCTCCTACCAGAGAACATGAGAACGATCCTGCAAGCATGCAATCTGCAAATTTGGAGGGCGCATGCTCTACATCCAGCGAAACGTCTAGACCTCCCTACAGAAAGGTCAAGCACGCACCATTAGACGACTACAGGCCGACTTCGGCACCGAAGTCCACAACGTCACGAGGCCAGTTTCACACTACCTCCAACTATGAGTGGCAACCTCAACAAACACCACTACTGAAGAGTGGATCCTGCACCTGATCCAGGATTGACTCATCAGCCATCGGCATCTACTGTGGCATCGTCCCAATCTGCAGCTCCAACTCCTTCAGGACCTATGGCAACAACAGCCAGCTTTCCGTTCTACGACGACCGTTAGAAGAGTCCACGATAAGATATACTAAGGTTGCGCATCTTGATGGCCCAGATGGAGGCATGAGCTGCTGAAAGAGGCCATGAACAAAGAGATGGCGGACATGAAGCTACATGATGTCTACGGGGAAGTGACGGTGGAAAGTCTACCTTCTGAGACGACTCTTACGCAAATGGGGTCCTGGATAGTGGCAAGGAGCTACAACGAGAAGGTTGATGACAGTGACCGCATCTACGCATCTACACCACTATTTGTCATCCTTCGGCTACTTCTGGTACTAGCACGCACCAGGTTGGAAGATCCGCTTTTGTGATGTCTCTACAGCATTCGTACATGCTCGAATCACCTGCCTGTTCACCTACCTATGGCCACCAAAGGAGTGCTCTGCCCGAATGACAGACTCTGCCCGAATGACAGAACTCTGTGAGACTGAAAAAGGCGATGTGTGACTGCGATCAAGCCCTAAAAATTGGCAATATCACTTCGCGAAGAGTATGAAGGACTTAGGACTACGACGTCGCATTGCTGAGGCGAACGTCTATGTCAATGCTGCCTCAGACGTCTTCATCGTGGTGTACGTTGATGACATCATGATAATCGGCGACCCTACCAAGGTGGACCCAGCAGAAAATTCTACTAAAGGATACCGTGGACAAGTGGAAGGTGAAACGCAGAGTTTCCTTGGACGACTGATCACCAACTGTGGCAACTACATGAAAGCTACATCGAGGACCAAATGTAGTTCGGCTACTACGCCAGGAACCTGTACAAACAAGCACACCTTCGAAGATCCTACCAGGCCAGACATTGCGTGCTCTACAAAAGAGCTTGCTAAAAGTCGTCAACAACCTACATCTCATGACTGGAAGTAGCCTCAGTCCTTGAGCCAGAACACACTGAGGTGCCCAGGACGTAGATCATGAAGCCCGAAGTCCCAATCCCAATCCGTAGACATCCATGGGAATCGCCACGATGTCAAGCGCGCAGAATGAGCTCTACCACGGCATTGAAGAAAACACAAACACATCGACGTACGCTTTCTCTACACTCGGGCACTTGCGGGCGATGGTTGCATCAGCATACATAAGCTACACACTGTACAAAACGCAGCAAACATCTTTACCGACTACACCTCGCGCGAAACGCTCAACCGACTGCTACATGCAGTTGGACGGCAACCCTAGCACGCTGCAAACAACAACGCGTGTCACCAGAATTGAGCTACAACCAGCATGAGCCGGCACAAACACGTTTCCTTTGCTACTACATGACGTGATTCATGTCCGTATACACGATCATTTACATCTTGTTCGGGAACCCATTTCTACTTCCGAGTCTTTGGATCCCTACTGTCCGAAGTACACACCAGGACTTGTAGCCATCCAAAGTCATGGGATTCGGCTGCCCAGAGAGTCATTGTTGTGGCCATAGCTTGTAGATTGGGCAAGAATCGTGGAGGCTGGCTCTCAAAAGTAGACGGCAATCACACAATCGTAGGTACAAGAATCAGAAGACCCAATGCGCAAAACGTTGAAACGGGAAGTTGATATTCAAAGAAATGCTGGCAGCTTTCTCTACCTCTACCACTATGTGGTCAAGCATGTCAATGTGTTGTTGTTCTTCGTACAAGTGGTTCGACGCATCTTTGAGGACATGTCTACCATCTAAAACCAGTTCTGCTGGCCCAACTTCGTGTGGGACACAGTACCCAAACGCTCACGACGACGCGCGCAACCTCATGAACATTACCAAGTTCGAGATTCATTCTACAAACTACCGGCACACGTCTGAGGTTTGCCACAAAGCAATCACTTCACTAGCATCCTACTACGGCTACTACATCTACAAGGCAATGGGTACTCCGGAGCGAGTCGGGACTACATGACCCGCTACCGCTTCTAACACTCCCTACACCCATCTGCAAGGCAACCCGCAATTCGAGGCCGTGGGATCTACTCAGGGCTGAGATCTACGATCTAAAACGAGGCACTGCTGCAGAACCAGTGCAACTACTGATTTGTTTGTCTTTGTGAGTTGGTGTGCAAATGGCATCTACTGTTGTCAGGAGTCTTTCTTGTTCTACCAATTGTGTAGGAGCCCTACCTTTTCTGCACCAATCCCTACCTCTGTGGGATAGTTTATGATTGCTACTTCCATCTACTCTTTTGGGTGGCCACTTCTCACTCATTCGTACTTTGTTCTGAGGGGGCGCGCTAAGAAACATGCTACTTTCCTGTTGCTACATCCTTGTACATACAGGCCTTTCGTTTGCGAGCACTGTGACCTCTCTCTCTTTCTCTCTCCTTTTTTTCTCTTCTCGTTCTCTCTCTTTTTCTCTTCTGTGTCTTCTCCTCTCTCGCCTCTCTCTCTCTCTCGACATCGCTCTCTGTCTCTCTCTTTGGTATTTGGGTCATAGCTGCCTTTATCCGGTTTTAGAACGCGCCTCAGAGCCGCACCGAGCAGACACCGCACGAGCACTGGACAATGCAGACGGCGGCCTGCGTGCCGGACATCGGGCAATCTCAGCTGATCCTGTGTAGCGAGCCTGTGAGACGGCAAAGGGATTGACAAGTGCGGCTGTCCTGCAAGGGCTGAGGCGGCAAACCAAGCTCCTTGCCTGCCTGCCCTGCCTGCCTGCCTGCCTCGCTCCTTTCACAGCTTCGCACGCACCAGGCCCTTCCACATAGCCGCTGCCAGCAACACTGCTACCTTGACACAGCTTGCACTTCCAGGCCCTGCAAAAAACAAAGTGGGTGGCGCAACAGCCAAAGCTGAACTGCAGCTACGGCACACGTTGTAGAGATGGCAGCTGATATAGCGCTACTTTGCGATGAGACGCCCCGAAAACCAGCAGCCTAGCAATTTGGACAGGCTTGGAGGCTCTGGAGGCCCTTGAGCGGGTCTTGCCTGTGCATCTTCCTTGCCTTGCGCAAATGCAGCACGGAATGGCGGGGCTGCAAGTGAAGCATTGGCGCCTCCACGTCCGGCTTTGTTCGTCGGATCTGCGCCAGCTTTCGCTTGAACCTCCTACGGGCAGCCAAGCGCCCTCAAAAAGTTGACACATGACGGCGCGGCTGCACGAGATTTTGCAACGGCTGCCCAACTGAGTGCCAAGCCAACCTCTGTCACAGCGACCGCGAGCACAGTCGCTATCAATTTGAAACCACGGTCTGTTGTTCTTGAGTGATTCTTGCAAAACTCCGGGTCAGTTGCCGACAATGCCTGCCCTGTTCTCAAAAGGTGCAGGAAGAATCTTTGAAGACAAACACACTCGGCCTGCACGTCAGGGCGTGGCTCCGCAGTGTCAAGCTGCACATGCTCATGCCTGCGACAGTGCGATCAGACACTGTATGTTTGTGCGCGCGCAACACGCAAGCAAGGCGAAACTGCCGTCCAATACTGCGCAAGGCGCCTATTATGCACCTTGCCCGCACACAGGATTGGGGATCCCACGCGCGGATACATCATACCTTACCCAACGAACTTCAAAACGCACGCCTCGCGTCTCAAACGTCCCTGGCTGGCCACACCAGGCTGTTGCGGGCGGCCGAAAGATATGTATATATATATATGTGTGTGTGTGTGTGTATCTATGTGTACATAAAGATACATGAATGATATATATATATATATATATATTTATATATATACATGCATACTCACCGACTTACCATTGGCCGGCGCCCCTCACAAAAAAAACACACAAAAAGCACCACTGGTGAAGCCAAGCCGACTTTGCAGCACCAATGCCCCAGAACGATGCCAAGGCCCCACGCCAGTCAAACTCCTTCTGCAACTTGGCGCGCTCCTGCGCATATTCCGGACCGCCCTTGCAGATGATAGTTGTAAGCACCGACGCCGTGTGAAAATGAGCAAGTCTCCAATCAGTCTGTGTGGCCGTGGCTTCCATTTTCTGGTCCTGCCAAAGTGCCAGGGCTGCGAACGCATCATGCAGCAAGGAAAGGCCGCGTCCGCTTCCGCAACTGAACCCGCACGAAGGCTGCGCTCGAACCTTGTCGAACATGACAGGGCCGAGCTGGGCACAGGACTGACACACAATTGGCGCTGCGCTCCTAACAACGTGTCACGCAGCCAAGGCCCGTGCTGAAATCGAAGCACAGCAGCATGGTCCAACCTATGCAAAGCCAAGCCTGCCCGACATGGCAGCAGACAGACCAAGGCCAGAGCAAACACTTGACATGCTCCTCGCTGTCGACTCCCATTTTCAGAAGGCCATCTTGCGTCAGGTGCACAAGTTGAACTCCGTCAATGCCAGCCTGAAGGCAAGCGTCACCGCGCTGCATCAAACGAACATGCCCTTGCACGTTTCGAAGCGCCGTCGCCTCAACGAACTTGCGCGCGTACGGCAAGCGCAGGCACTGTTCAATCCAGGCGGCCACGTCTTCGACCGTCCAGTGGGTGACGGTTGCCATCCTAGGCGTTGCCGGCCATTCAATCGTTGTTTGGTTGCTGTTGCCGAATTTCATGGGTCAGGTCAGTTCGTTCCGGATTTGGGTGTTTTAAGGTCCTAAAAAAGAACAAGGGTTTTTTACTCAAACTTAAGGGTTTGCCAAAACCAAAACAACACAGATTTTGCAGCAAACCTCAAAGTGTACTATTGATGCCAGTTTCCTCCAAACAAGAATCAATTTGATTTTTTGGGAGGGGACCAGGCCGGTTTTGCGCGCTAAGCCTTCGGGGTAAGACAGCTTGACGCGCCTGCTGAAAGGGGTTTTTGGTCGTCTAAACAGAAATGAGTCTTGGCCGCCAAGAGGAAAGGGCTTGAACTGTTTTTCGGGAAAAACTTCACTATAAGAGCAAAGTGTGTTGTTCTTGAGCCCAAATTCTGCTCGCGTTTTGGCTAGATTCTGGGCTTGCAATTGCAAGTGTTCACAAAGAAAGCAGTGACCTCCAACAAATCCTGCATGGGCTTTGGCCACACACTACATAATGCGGAGCAGAACTGTTTTTCTTGGTAGGCGTTTCTCAGAGGCCCCAGGCTCCCCGTGAACCAACTCCGGACAAACTCCCGAACAAACTCCGAACGAACTCCGAACGCCGAACGAACTCCGAACGAACTCCGAACGAACTCCGAACGAACTCCGAACGAACTCCGAACAAACTCCGAGCAAACTCCGAACACACTTTGGCCATAAGTATGTGTTTGAGCCACTGTTGTTTTTCGGGCTTACCAAAAGAGGCCAAGCGATAACAGGGGCCAGTTTCAACACGTGGCCTGGGAAGGCGTTCAGGGCTGGATTTCTCGCTGTTGAAGCTGAAGCAAAGCTTACTCTTTTTGATCAAGACTTGATCCGGGCAAAAAACCTTATTCAAAAACAAGAGCTTAAATTCAACACCGGTGTTGAACTTAAGGGTTTGCCCGCTTTTTTGTAAGGGCTTGCCCGATTTTGGTTGTATGAAATAGCTGTTTTTTTGCATGATTAACCTGGATTAAGCATGATTTCAATGTTGTTTTTGCTCTGGTAAAACGGAATTTGTACGAAAAACGCCTCACCAAGCTGTAATTCCAGTGTTTTTGCACGACCAAAACCCAAAAAGTTCAACACCTAAAGAAAAAATAAGCTCCAAAAATTGTTTAAGGCCACAGTTCGTTCGGAGTTCGTTCGGAGTTCGTCCGGGGCAAGAATTAAGCCCCGACAAAAATCATAAGCAAAAATCAAAGCCTGAAAAAAAACGAGCAAAAAAACAAAACAAAGCCGAAAAACTAAAACTTGAGGTCGAAACACAAAAATCAGCTCCCCCAAAGAAACATATGGCCAAAGTTTGTTTGGCGCTTGTCCGGGAGGTAAATCCAGCCCGAAAGATGCATAACAGGAAAATCAAGTGACCAAAAGAACTAATTTCAACAAGTGGCCTGAGAACATGTTTGTTTGCCTCAAAAAGCACCTTCCCAGGCCACTTGTTGAAACTGGCCCCTGTAATCATGGCCTCTTTTGGAAAGCCCAGAAACACGGAAAAAAACAGCTTGGCCACCAAAATACTCAGGCTCAAAAAAATACTTAGGGACGGCCAAAGTGTGTTCAGAGTTGGCTCGGGAACAATGCCAAAGTTCGCTCGGAGCTTGCTCGCTTCGCCCGGAGTTCGTTCGGAGTTCGTTCGGAGTTCGTTCGGAGTTTGTCCGGAGTTTGCTCGGAGTTCGGTTGGAGTTCGTTCGGAGTTCGTTCGGAGTCCGGAGTTCGTTCGGAGTTTGTTCGGAGTTTGTTCGGAGTTCGTTCGGAGTTTGTTCGGAGTTTGTTCGGAGCTTGTTCGGAGTTGGTTCACGGGAACCTGGGGCCTCAACGTTCTGCTCCGTATTATGTTGTGTGTGGCCAAAACCCTAAAAAATGTGCCCATGCAGGATTTGTTGCAGGTCACTGCTTTCTTTGTGAAAACTTGCAATTGCCGCAATTGCAAGCCCAATCTGCCAAAATGTGAGCAGAATTTGGGCGCTCAGAACAGCGTATTTTGCTCGTGCAGAATAGGCGGTTTCATAGGTAAGTTTTTCCCGGAAAACAATTCAAGCCCCTTCCAATTGGCGGCCAAGACTCATTCTTGCTTAGATGCCCCTAAGCCCCTTTCGGCACGCGCATCAAGCTGCCTTAATTACCCTTAAGCTTTTTTGGTGGTGAAACGAATTCCCCACGCAAATTCCCGAAAGCATGGCGAAGGGTTCTTCCGCTGGGTTCACTTGAGTTGTTCTCATGAGAGTCATTACAAGGTGTCATTGCAAGGAATCAGCATCATGAAAGTCATTGCAAGGAGTCATTGCAAGGAGTCATTGCAAGGAATCATCATCATGAAAGTCATTGCAAGGAGTCATTGCAAGGAGTCATTGCAAGGAGTCATTGCAAGGAGTCATTGCAAGTCATTGCAAGGAGTCATTGCAAGGAGTCATTGCAAGGAGTCATTGCAAGGAGTCATTGCAAGGAGTCATTGCAAGGAGTCATCATGCAAGGAGTCATTGCAAGGAGTCATTGCAAGGAGTCATTGCAAGGAGTCATTGCAAGGAGTCATTGCAAGGAGTCATTGCAAGGATTGCAACTTGCACTTGACTCCTTGCAATTGCAACTTGCACTTGACTCCTTGCACTTGCAACTTGCACTTGACTCCATGCACTTGCAACTTGCACTTGACTCCATGCACTTGCTCTTGCACTTGGCTCCTTGCACTTGGCCCCTTGCACTTGCAACTTGCACTTAACTCCGTGCACTTGCGACTTGCATTTGACTCCATGCACTTGGCTCCTTGCAACTTGCAATGGCTCTCATGACTCCTTGCAATGACTCCTTGCAATGACTCCTTGCAATGACTCCTTGCAATGACTCCTTGCAATGACTCCTTGCAATGACTCCTTGCAATGACTCCTTGCAATGACTCCTTGCAAACTCCTTGCAATGACTCCTTGAAACAAGCAAGGAGTCAAGTGCAAGTTGCAAGTGCAAGGAGTCAAGTGCAATTGACTTGCGAGGAGTTAAAATCTCTTCTTAGGGCGGCGGGGTAGTGCCGACGACACTACACGAAAATCGACCCTCTGCGGGGATCGGCGTGGTCGAGGTGACCCATGTTTTTTTTTTGCGTTTCTAAAGGCGACCCTCTGCGGGGATCGGCGTGGTCGAGGTGCAAAAACCCATGGTTTTTTGCGATTTCTAAAGTGCTCGCGCGACCCTCTGCGGGGATCGGCGTGGTCGAGGTGCAAAAACCCATGGTTTTTTGCGATTTCTGCGGTGCCCGCGCGACCCTCTGCGGGGATCGGCGTGGTCGAGGTGCAAAAACTCGAGGTTTTTTGCGATTTCTGCGTTTGCGCAACGGTGCGGTTCGGCGTGGTCGAGGTGCAAAAACTCGAGGTTTTTTGCGTCTTTTGTGGTTCGAACTGGTCCTCGGGAGTTGTCTCGTGGTTCGAGCGCCTGCTCCCGGAACCGGCGGGTCGCGGGTTCGATTCCTCCCTGGTCCGCGGGCGGGCGTCGCAAGATGCAACTTGCATTTTAAAGCAACTTGCGCAGAGCAACTTGCGCAGAGCAAGTTGCACAGAGCAACTTGCGCAGACCAACTTGCACCGACCAGTTTGCGCAGAGCGCCTTGCCTAGAGCAACTTGCGCAGAGAAACTTGCGCAGAGCAACTTAGCTTTCGGGCCAACCGTGGTCTAGTTGGGTAGTGTTTTTTTGTTGGTGCTCGGGGCCTATACACTGCACACATGCCTACGCGAGTGCCTACGCAACGCCTCCGCGACAGTAAATCGCGCGCCGCTTTTTTCCAGCTCGAGCTTTGCAACGCCAAGTCAATCGTTGTCTGACACAGATGCAGATGATGTAGAAGAAGCAGATGATGTGGAAGATGATTGCACCCGCCAAAGCGTGATAACATGTTTGATTTTCCAGGGATCCCCTTTGTCGTGGCCCTGAATCAGCGGTTCAGGGCCTGTACACTACTTGCGCGCCTACGCGAAGGCCTACGCAAGCCTACGCGGCCTGCGAGGGGCGTCTACGCGATCACAAGTCAGCTTCCAGGTGCCCACCTACGCGGGCAAACGTTGAGTTCAAGTGTCCAAGTGCACTGTGGCAGCTCCAGCTGGAAATCGCAACTTTCCAGTGCAAGTGCAGTTTTAGCAGCTCCGGCTCTAAGATCAGAAATGCAGTACAAGTGAGAAGCCAACATCTGTCCAAGGATCTGGCTGCTAGCATTGTAAAGCATAAAGCTTCAGACAACACATAACAACTGCATCAAGTGCCTACGCGCGCGGCTACGCAAGAAGGATGTGCGCGAAATGCCTACGCGATGCCTCCGTGCGCCTACGCCCCCCAGCTAAATTGCCTACGCGGACATGATGCAGTTCCCTTTTTGTATAAATCCTTGATTCCAAGAAAAACACGCTGCCCAATTGGAAGTTGCTGTTGTTTGCTCCTAATCATCTCCCCTTGTTCCCAACATTGAATATGAATATACAATGTAAGCATGCAAGGCACGAGGCATCGCAACAGAAGAAAACAAACAGGAACTGTCCACGTTCACGTCGATACGCCTGTTGGACCATGCCGCAACTCAAACTACGGGGTGGCGAATGGGTGTTGAACGGACAAGCAGTGGAAGATTGTCTGAATTTTCTGAGCTTGGTCACTCCAGCGACCGAAACTTTCCATTTTCCATCTTCCGCCTGCACGCCGTCTGGCGAGCCCGTCTCGGCACAGGTGAACTGGGCGAGCAATGAAAACAGCGGGATCAACCGCAGCCCGCTACACAACGCGAGGCAAGCAGAAATAATAAGAACAACAATAATAATAACATATAATAAAACTAGTACAAAAAAACGAGGGCACCGACCACACTCAGACCCCGCTAACTCGACATGATGGCCGACCGGCGCGGGGCCTTGCTGGAGCCTGGAGACAGGTTCCCTTCAGTCGCTTTTGGCGCGTGGCAAAGACGTTGGCGCGCGCCCTGTCTGTTGGAACACTCTTCGCTCGAACTCGGCTCGTGCGACAACTGGCCACGCAGCTGGGACTGAAGGTTTGGGCTCCTGGGGGGCCAACAGTGCGGTTGCGCTCTCTGAGTGCAATGGCAAGGTGCGGGGCATCGTGGCTGGCGATCTCAAGAGTTGCTCGCACCAGACCAGAGGACGACCAAGCAGCACAGGCCGAAGCAGCTTTGGGTAAGTCCGGCCGTGCCAAGTCGCGGCGCGAGCGCGGAACGGCGTCGCGCATGAGGGGTGAGACGATGGCCGTGTCGACTGCAAGTTGGGCTCCGCTCTTCACTTTTCTACTTGCTGTCTAGCACCTTTCATGTCATGACAATGTATACCCCGCTCGTCCACCTCTCCGAGACGCCGTGGAGGCGTCACAGGCCAAGACCACAGAGCTCACCAACGCCGTCGCTCAGCTGATGCTAGCCCAAGGGTCAGGCCGCGCAAGGACTATACGGTCCAAGCGCGAACGCTGCCGCCGGTAGCAGACCGAGCGGGCTGTCCGCAGCCGGATCGGACGGGTGGGCAAAGCTTGTGTTCCAAAAGGAAAGGTATCTAGTTTTCGTGGGTGGTAGCATGCCAGAGGTCTTGGAAATGAGTCGCAAGGCGACAGAGTTTCTGGATCCGGACCAGATGTCCGAGGAGACACTAGACCACTCGCGCACGCTGTTTGCCATGTCGAGTTGGGTGCAAGATTGCCCAGCAGCAGCCAAGCTGTCACGAGGCATTCGACGGCAGAACGGGTTCGAACTTCGAAGCCTCCTGTTTCGCGAATTTGCTCCTGAAAGCCACTCCAAAGCGCTGATTTGGAGAAGAACTCTTTTGAGTCCCAAGTTTCCTGCAAAGGAAGCTGAGTTTTCTTTCTTTGGCTCGCGCCTGTTGCCCCAGCGTCTCTGTCGCAATTAAGGGGGGCCCCGGGCACAAGGGTTCTGCAAACTGTTTTTTTCGGAGGCAGCTTCCTCACCTGCACGCTGTTTTTACGGAGGGCAGCGTCCTCGCGTGCACACGACGGCTACCGAGCCGGCAGCCGCGACGGTCGGTTGGGCGACGGGGACGGGAGTCCCGAAGCCAACATCCTCCTGCGGGAAGTCAAGGGGAGGCAGGCGTGCAGGCTGAGAGGCAGCAAGGGGGCTCAGCGCAGGTGGGGCGACTAGAGCTGCGGAGGGGTCACGCGGGTGCCAGCAGCGGCTGGTCCGGCACCGTCAGCGCAGCGGGCTGCAGCGGGACCAGCGGAGGCGCGGGCTGAGCGCCCGAACGCAAACGATCAGCCAACACAGACAAGTCAGAAGCAACACGCTCGCTGAGGAAGACTTGCAGCAACGCTTCCTGAGCGGAGGTAGGGACATAGCTGTGCGGTGTAAGGCATCGCTCCAAAACCCACCGAAAATGCACAAGCGTGTGGGTCGGCAAGGCAGTGCCCGCCGTCGACCATCCAAGGCAGCAACATTGTGCAGGGTCTCAAGGACAGACAGGAACCGAGACAGAGGCACCGGCGGAGAACGACGGAGTTAAGACACAGCCGCCTGCCAACCGACGGCGAGCATGGGATGAGCCGACCATTGGCGTTCTGCATTTTGGGGCAAAAGGCCTCCGCCGGCAAGCAGGAGCGGCACGAAAAACCAACTGTTGACCGGAGGCACTTGGCCCTCTGCAAGGGGGGGCCGGGCAGCTGTCCAGGTGTGAGGACCTACTGCTGGCTGAGGCGCGGCCAGAGGGCGCGGGCGCTGGCCACATAAGGCTTCAAGGTCGCTGTCAAAGGCCGTTCGCCAACCTTGCCTGCACAAGACGCATTGCATGCGCTGTACGTGGGCACGGGAACGAGCAAGGCACAAGGAATGGTATGAATGCCCGCATACAGGCCAGCGGCATCCGGCACAACCGGGTCAAGGCAAGCAGGGCAAACATCTACATTTTGCGGCGGGCATGGCTGGAAGCCCGGGGTGACTTCCCCACTCGGGAAGGGAGGCGTAACGCAATTCCGGCGAGGAGGGCGCAAGCTCGAGCCCTGATGCAGCAGACGCGGACATGGCACGGTTGACCGCTGGTTTACACTGGACCGGTCCTGCGGTTCACGTCGGTTCCCCCAGGCAGTTGACCGTTGATTACAGGGCCGGTCCCCCCAAGGCGGTTGACCGTTGATCACGGGGCCGGTCCCCCAGGCAGATGGTCACGGGGACGGTCCCCCCCGGGCCTTTTTCTTTTTTGTTCTTATTTTATCCTGGGTTCACCACCCCAGCAGCGGTTTGTTTATACTGGGCCCGCCACCCAGCTGTGCACGACGGCTTGTTTATCCTGGGACCGCCCCCCAGCAGTGCAATCCGTGGCACCCGCCGCGCAGCCCAAAACAGAAACAACAACCAGGGGGGGGCAGCCCAAACACCCAAAAGGAACAACAAACAACGGAGACCCAAAAGGGAGGGGCAGGCAGCCAGCCAACACAGTCACTTGAGCCAAAATGGCCTTGAGCCAAGATGGCTACGGACCCCGAGCGCCCGCTGCCGCCTGGTTGTGATCGGTGTAGAGGTCGGAGGCCGCTGGGGGTCAGAGGCCCATCTTTTCTCCGCCTCCTCGCACGTGCCAGAGCCCGAGCCGCGCCGGAGGCCCTTTGCCCTGCCTTCGAAGGCTTATGTCCACTGGTGGTCCGGCTTGTTGTGCGCTGCAGCTTCGCTCGCCTTCGCTGACAGCCTCACTTCCTTGCCCTCCCCTGGCCTGAGCAACCTTGATGGGCCTTGCCCGGACTTGAGTGACCTTCTCGCTGCGTGCCCATCTTCCCCTGGGGCGTCGCGGCTGCCGGCTCGGTGGCCGTCGTGTGCACGCGAGGACGCTGCCCTCCGTAAAACAGCGTGCAGGTGAGGAAGCTGGCCTCCGAAAAAACAGTTTGCACGGCAGTATGCGTCCGAGTACGGACCAAGTAAGGCCATCGCCGATGAAGACAAGTTCAGACAAAGGCAAGAAAGGCAAAGGTACAGGTGGCAAGACCGAGACGGGCAACTGGAAGAATGACACTCTGAAGGGGAGTGCCAAGAAAGAAAATAAGAAGCCTAACTGTGCCACCTGCTGGAAGAACAGGCGCGCCACAAACAAATGTTGGTCAACACCAAGGGGAAAGGCAAAGGGGACGCGAAGGGGACCGTGTCCAGTGTCAACGCTGAGTCCGGGGCCCACCGCCGCGTCCAACGTGCGTCGAGATCCTCACGTTCCACAACCAGCCGGGTTGGCACGACTTGCCGGGCCAGAAACTTTGTGTGGTCCAGGGCAAAAGCCAGCGCATCAGAAAGAAAGTCACGCCTCAACCAGGTCCATGGCTTCAGAACCACCTGGCAACTGCACGACATCAGCAGTAAGACTGCATCCAACACAGGTTGAGTGGAAGAACCTGACCAACCCCCACAAGCCATGCTGTGACACTGGCGCGCCCACGGTCGCCCAGGTAGGTGATCTCCCGCTGGACAGACGCCGGAGCATGTACTTCCAAAATCTTCCAAAAGCCGTCCCGACGCTTTCAATGCGCCAGTCAACCCGACCGCGGTCAAGTCTTTGCACTCGGTCGACGACAGTCCGCTACACGCGTGCGGGGAGGTCCGCCCGCATCGCGCCATTGGGAGCGGGCAGAACCGCCAGGAAGCGGAATTAGCTTTCCAACCGTAGCCATTTTGGCTCAAGCCATTTTGGCTCAAGATAGTTGACGGCTCAAGCTCAAGGTTACTTGTGTTTGGGGTTGCCCCTGGTCCGTTGCTGTTCGGCCTGCTTTATGGACCTTCTGCTGCGCGCTGGCTGGCTGGCAATTGGTGCGATGGGGGAGCGAGATCGCGGGGGAGACCGCGGTCGCCACGGCACGGCTACCGCCCACTTGCAAGGAGGCGCTCGTGGTGTGCGCGGGGGGCGACCCCCGTTACTTCGCCCCTGGCTGGGGGCCGCTCTGTGTATGTTGGGGCTGGTTGTGCCTCATCTTGCTCGCGCACCAAGTTGGAAGGCGGCCGGCCGAGAGCCCAGCGTGGCTGACGGCGGCACGAGAAGTCCTCGACTGTTTTGCCGAGAACGGGCTTTCCAAGCTGCGCGGGCTAGCCAGCCAGACGGGGCTGTCTGCGGAAGAGCTGTTGTGCCGCCTCTTGCGCGAGGCGGCGTCAGGGGGTACGACGAGCCGCGCGGACACGCGCGGCCTAGGGTACGCAAGGCAAGAACCCGCCCCAAATTGGAGGCGCGCTGCGCGCGCGCCCCGTGGCAGAGGGGGGGGGGGGGGCAGGGCGGCGCATAAATCGCGTGCAGTTGGCATGTCACAGTTGCTTGCGTCTGGAGCCTCGCAGCCATTTGGACTGCGCTTCTCTTCCGCAGCCCGTTTCGCCCAAGCCAGCTCGGTGTGCATCTCACACGCCCTCGCTATGGCGGCCTGCGGCGTGTGTCACAGGCGACCAGCCCAAGGTGATGGGCGATGTGTGGCCTGCAAGGCGGTGGCGGCGCTCCAGCACTACACGCACGAGGTCCAAGGGCAAAGGTAAGGGTAAGGGCAAGGGTGGCGGCCGGAAGACCACAGTGGCGCTGGCCAGGGAGGCCGCGGCGGCCGCAGCTTCTGCGGCCGTGGCGGCGCTGCGCGGCCCGTGAGTCCCGGGAAAGGAGCTGTTTGTCCAGTGCCTCGTTTTTTGACACGCCGCGGCCACTGATGACAGAGGCCGCGGCCCCAAATGCCAGGGCAAGGCCCCGGAGCTCCACTGCAGTTCTTTGCGGGCGAAAAGTGCGGCTGCGATGTGGGGGCAGGGATGGGGGGCGCGGGCGGGGGCGCGCGTGGCGAAGCGCACGACGAGGCGCACGGCGACGCGAACGCACGCCCACGAGGCGGGCGCAACGGGACGCCCCGGGCAGGAGGGGCGCATGTCTGGTGAACCCATGGGCCTCCAAGCGAGTCAGCGTAGCTAGCGCTCGGAGCCACGAGCGTGTGCCCTCATGGCCGCCGGCGCCAGACGAACTTTGCAAGACACGCGCCGGCCCAGCCAGCCCTTGGGCTGCAGTGCGCGTTGGGGAGGCTAGCCGGATGAGCCGCGGGCGAGGGCCGGCGACGGGATCCGCGTCAGCAGTGACGCGGAAAGTGTTGATGAGGGTGAAGGTTGGGTCACCCCGGCCCCTGCCGAATCCGAGGGCGAGCGGCTGGGTGCGCGCGGCGCGGAGCTCGTCCCGGAGGCTCCTTCTCCGTCGCGCGCCGTGTGGACGCGGCGCGGGCCGCCGGACCCTCTCCCCCCCGGCAGACGCACCGCGGTCGTGGCTGTATGTGCCTTTGTTGCTGGACGCCGCTGGCCAGCTGGATGGGGTCGCGTCCGAGGCGTGGCGCTGTCATCCCGAACTCGGCGCGCAGTGGGGGCATTGGTTGGCTCAGTTGCGCGGGGCGCCCGCGGTGCCGCTGGGCCAGGCCCGCGCAGCCGTCGTGCTCCACCAAGCCCTGAGCGACCGCCCCGCACAGTGGTGGCCAAAAGAGGCGTTCGCTGGCATGCAGGACCACGAGCCCTGCACTCTGCCGATGTTGGTTGCACGTTGTCGGTCCCCGGATGCCTACTTGCAGGCGCCCCTCCCGGAGGCGCTCTTGCAGCTCTGCCGACTCTGAGCCTGGCCTCGCCTTGCGGGCGCAGGTGGGGGCAGATGCTCGCGATTGCGACCCAAACCGCGTTCGCGAGCAGCCTCTGCGAGCTGCCCATCGACAGCGCGCTGGCCGTGTATGCCAGCGCGCCGCCCGAGGGCGACGTGCTGTCCGACGCCCGCAGGGCGCCGGGCGCGTAGTTTTCCCCCGGTCTCACCGGCGGAAGGAGCGCGCCTACCCAGAGCTGCTGCGCTCCCAGCGGTGCCGCTTTGTCGTCCTCGCCATCGAGGTTGGAGGCGTCCTTCAGCCTTCAGTTGGAAAGTCTTCCTTGCTTTTGCCTGCCACGCGCAGTTCGCACCAAGGCTGGAATGGAAGATGTGTCATACTGTGGCCCTTGCCTTGGCCCTTTCGGCAGCCGTGGGCGCTGGAGGCGCTTCTGCTCCCAGAGGCCCGGCGCTGTAGCCACCAGTGCAAGTCGCCATCGCGGTTTCCTCCTCCTCAGCTAGGTGCTTTGCTTTTGCTGCAGGCAATTCATCGTCATCGCAGCTGTGCTCTGCCGCAGCTTGCGCCACAGCTTCTTGCTCTGCGTCTACCAGTCGCGCAATGCGGACATGCGCTCTATTGCCCACGAAGGCTGCCTTTGACCCATGCGGTCATTGGATGTAGCAACCTTGCGGCGAAAGCAGGATGCTTGCCCGTCATCGATGGCTCTGTCGATTGAAAAGAAGTTGTCGTTATTTCCCTCGACCATTTTTTTTTCTCCACGCCTTTTTCCGCCTGCTCAAGTCAGTCGAATCCCCCAAAATCCCACAGCGCCCCGTCAACGCGGCCAGCGTGTTTGTGAGGCTCGCCGGAGGAGGAGAAAGGCGAGACCAACGTGGTGTCGACCGCAACCCGCGCTCCGTTCTAGAGGGGGGCCCGTTGGCGACAACCTCAAGGCGCTCATCGTCGCTCAAGGAAGCAGCCGCGGCCCCGCAACAACCCAGCCCGGGGGCTGAAGCAGCAGCGGGGTCTGCGGGAAGCTGTGCGACACGAGCGGGGAGAGCAGGAAACGGCAACGGGCCGCACTGCAACAAGTCCGACAAAAAGTCCAGCAAGGCGGTGTCATGAGCAGCAGCAAACTCCGCGGTGAGGCCAGGCTGGAGCAATCGAAGCAAATGGTGCGCGCAGAAGAGCAACAGGAGCCACGAGGCCTGCAAATCTTCGAGCCCACGGATGCGGGCGTGGCGCCACAAGGCCGCAGCTCCAAAAACCGGTCCGACACGCTTGGTTGGACCAAGTTGTGTCACCCACTTCATCCACGAAGGAAAGCAGCAGCTCGCCTAAGAGCAGATTCCTGGACTTCCGCAAGGGCGGATCTCTTGCCGCGGGTAGCCGGCATCAAAGGGTCTCCTTTTGCTGACCCTGGACCTGCTCACGGACTCAGACGGGGCCGGATGTTTCGAGACGAGACGCCCACCGACTGCTACATCAGCTGCGGGTCACAGGCGCAGCTCGCCTGATGCTGAGCTGCCTTTGCCTTTGCTTTTGCCCCGTTCAAGTCAGGAGACTACGGTCCATGAAGGACACAGGGAACACACGAAGCAGTCGTGTAGCTTGGCAGAACTGCTGCAAAAATCGTCAGAAACATTTTCAGCGGGCGGCCTAATTTCCTTCCTGGCGCTCTCAGGAAAATATGGGTTCATCACCTGGAATCCATATCTTGGAAGCAAACCTGTATTGCCGAGTAAAGAGTTGCTGCGTCCATGGCCTCAAAGGATGTATCGCCAGTGCGTGTTGCAGTCGTAATTTCATTCTGTGCATTGTGTCACGCCAGTCTTCACCCTCAATACGGACCCATCCCACCATAGATCGCAACACGCGACGCTGAGCAGCGTCTAATCTATCCAGCCGGCTTTGTGTAAGCGATAGTGTTGTTCAACCAGTGGTCTTGTCATGGGCGATGTGCTGCGCCGGCTAGTTGGCCGCACTCTTGCCCAGCAGATGGCGCAGCACTTTCAGGACGCTTGCTCCCCTTTTCAGTACGCCCTGTCCACCCGCGCCGGCACGGAGTGCCTAGCGCGCATTTTGCGCGCAGCCACTGAGGCCGACCACGAGGCCACTGTGCTGTCCGTCGATGATGCCTGGCTTGTTTGCGCTCGCGCAGCACCCGGCTCTGCAGGCCACACAAGCAATGCTGCTGCCGGGGGAGGTCCTCTTCGCCTTCTTGGATGACATCTATATCCTCTCGCGGCCCGGCCGTGCGCGTGCCATTTTCGACATTTTGCAGGCGCGTCTGCAAGCGCATGCCGGCATCCAGGTTAACTTGGGGAAGACTCGCGCTTGGAACGCCAGCAGAGTGCTGCCGCCGGGCGTCGACGCCTTCGGGACCGCCGAAGACCCCAGCTGGGTGGGCGACCGGTCCCTGCCACCCCAACAGCAAGGGTTGGTTGTCCTCGGGTCCCCTCTCGGCAGCCACGCGTTTACACAAGCGTTCCTGGCTGAGAAGCGCACGTCCGAAGACACACTCCTGCAGCGTATCCCTGCCGTGCCGCACCTGCAGTCGGCGTGGCTGATACTGCTGCTGTGTGGCGCGCCCCGTGCCACATCTTGCCCCCTTGCCACACCCATGCCTTCGCCCGCGAGCACGATGCGGCGGTGCTGCGCTGCCTGGGGCGGCTCCTGAGCGCTGAGGAGCCCCTCGAGCTAGATGCCCTGCAGCGCCGACGGGCCCAACTACCCTTGGCGAGGGGCGGGATGGGCTTGCGGTCTGCCGAGCGGGGGAGGTCTGCTGCCTACTGGGCATCTTGGGCTGACACCCTGCCCATGATCCAAGAGCGGCACCCGGTCGTCGCCGGCAACTTGGCTGTTTCGCTCGCTGCGGGCGGACAGCGCGCCCAGCGTGCGTGCCGCGGCGTAGGCCGTTGAGGCGCTGCGGGCTGATGGCTTCCAGCCCCCCGCGTGGGACGAGTTGCTGCGCCCTGACCCGCGCAGCCAGGGTAGAGACTTTGGCGATTACACCTGTGGATGGCAGCGTGCTGCCGGAATGGTGCTTGACGCCGCTGACGAGGCTGGTCTGCTTGCTGACCTTGATCCTGCCTCTCGCGCGCTGCTCCTTTCCCAAGCAGGCGACCATGCCGGGTGCTTCTTCACTGTCCTCCCCACTGCCCCCGAGTTCAACGTCCCGGACCCTCACTGTCGCGTTGCGGCCTTGCGCCGCCTGCGCGTGCCGCTTCCCTTCAGCGAGCGGGTGTGCTCCTGTCGGGGCGCGCTGGATGTCTTAGGGGACCACCGTGCGGCGTGCGCGCGCGCTGGCGTGTTAGGGCCCCGCAGTGTGCCCCTGGAGCGCACAGCTGCCAGGATCTGCCGCGCTGGCGCCCGTGTGGCCGAGAACGTGCTCCTGCGCGACCTCAACCTCGATGCGCCGGTGCTGGATGACCGCCGCCTGGAGGTTGTGGCCAATGCCCTGCCCATCTGGGGCGGTGTGCAGGTCGCTGTTGACACCACCCTTGTCAGCCCCGTCCGGGCTGACGGCGCTCCGCGGCCGGGGGCTGACCGTGAACCCGGCCTAGCCCTGCGCCAGATCCGACGCCGCAAGCGCCACCACACTTACCCTGAGCGCCTCCAGAGCCGGCGCTGCCGCCTGGCGGCCTCGAGGTCGGTGGCCGGTGGCTCCCGGACGGGGTTGCCTTCGTGCGCCTGCTCGCGCGCGCCAAGTCGCGCCGTGTCCCCGAACTGCTGCGCGGAGCTGCTGTGCAGGCGTACGTGCGGCGGTGGACTGCCCTCCTCGCAGTCGCCGCGCAGCGCGCGCTCGCCGCCAGCCTGCTGCAGCTCCCGCTGTTCGGGGAGACGTGCGTTGATGGCGCCGAGCCGCCGGTGAGCGATCTGCTCGCCGACGCCAGGTGGGAGAGTGGGCCGGCGCCGAGCCGCCCGCCGCTTTTTGGGTTTCACCTCGTAGCTGCTGTGATGCTGCGGAAAAAGGCGCGTGGGGAAAAAAAACATAGAGAACCGCTTCGCTAGCGAGCCCTACTTTCTTGGAAGTGGCTGGC
>CAUJNA010001507.1:0-72811 GCA_963377175.1 Effrenium voratum
AGTTTAAAGTTCATGAACTCAGGAAGTGAGGGGGGGTGTTCCCCTCCAAAAGTGATAAAACCCCACTAAAAGGGGACACCCCCCCATGAATCAACTAGGGGTTTATTAATCCGGGGTGAACATTACCTCGGCAAAGTTCATGTGCATCATGGGAAAACAAAATGCGAGTTCTACAGCTCATTCCACACATATGCATCTCCATGCATGCCTGTAAATGTACGTGTCATATGCATACCCGCAAATGTGTATATACATACATATATATATATATATACATATTGCTTTTTCTTTTCATCTCCGTGAATGTCACCCCTTTACGCTGCAACCCAAAAAACACTCCGTAGTCAAGTTCTCAACTTGGGACTGAAATGACCCATGTCGCATCTGCCTGGGGCTTATGGATCTGGCGCGCCATGAAACCAGCCCACACTTCGCCCGCAAAAACCATCCGGACCCCGCTGCCCAGGGGTCTGCAGGTCAACATCTTGCCGCCGAAGCCCATCACCAGAGCTCCCTAGAAGGTGGACCCCTGATTCATCAACCCAGTTGACAAGGCGCATCCCCCTGCAAGAAACCAATCCCCACTAAAAAGGCGAATCAGGGGTTGATACTATTTGGCTGTGGCTCAAAAAAGTGGTACCCTTTTTTGGGCCCCTTGGAAACAATCCAAAGCACCCCAGAGGCACGCCACCATCAGCGAGTTGTCCAACTCCTGAGGATTTCGACACGGAACAAGACACACGAGCCATGTCCAAAGCTCCTGAAAAGGACCTGTGGTCCTGGCTCCTAGGAATCAGGATAATAATTAAGAATCCTTACTGCCATTTGCTTAAGCCCCCGGGAAAAAAGAAGTCCAGTAGTGATAGATTCCTTTTCAAACCAACAAGGGAAAATTCAAAAAAAAAACTTAAGCAAATGGAATCCTTACTACCAGGTGGATAACCATCCCTGTCAACCGCGCGAGTAAAGGGCCTTTTGACCATGGCATGCGCTTTGGACCAAAGTGACGGTTGTTCTGATTGTCCTTTAGACCAACCTCCAAAAGGAGCCCTCAACACACAGGGGGAACTCCCAAAATGGATAGGTTCCGTTGGGCCACCCCTTCAGTTCTTCACAAACCAAACAGGAAATTGGGTGCCCAAAACCCATGGACGGTTGGCTCTACACATATGGGTATATAAAAAAATGTACCATATTGTATAGCCCGAGCATAACCTCCCAAGAAGCCACGTCGTAGAACCCTTTTTGAACCGGAATCCGATCGTAAGTGCGCAGACCTATTCAGCAAGGTTTGTAATAGTCCCTTTAAACAAAGGGTGGGGTCTGCAGCATTTCCGGCTAGTGGGTTGCAGTGTCTTGAAATAGTGGAAAAACACTTGCTGGCATGTTGGATACTTGTAGTTTGGCGTATCAAACGCTCATCATAAGCCAAACAAATCTACGAGCCAGGCTTAAAATATGCTAGCCATGTGTGGCTAGAAATGCAGCCGGGCTAAGCCAAACGACAGATTCTTGTCCATTCACTGCTGACCGATCTATTTGCCTCATAGCCATGAATGTGCTGGCCCTTCCCAACTCGAAGCACTCGAACTGAGACCTCGCGGGCCTTCAAAGGAGTGCCAGGTTGGAGAGAGGCTGCATGAAGAAAATCCCCCTCGCTCACTTTCGAGGAGATTCCGTTGGCTGACGAGTGACAATGTCCTTACAGAACTCCTGGCGGTGGTGGCTGTCTCCTTGTTTGAGGGTGCCTGTTTTTTGGGGTGGGTTTGCAAGGAAAACCACAAGCAAAACCACCATTCTTGGGGGCATCCTCTAAAAACAACATCCCAGACAGCTCCAGACTCCTGACCCATTGATTAAACGGCAAAATTGGCTGCTTTCACTCCGTTGCTCCCTGTCTGTGGCCTTTGTGGGCTGCAATAGATATTTGCCGCTAGTGTGGCCGGAAAAATATATATAAAAAACATGACTTATATATTTCCCAGTAATGTGGTCCAAAAGAAAAGACATAATGTGGTCAAAGAAAAAATAAGCCCAGGAACTCAGGAAGTGACGCCCTGAGAAGCATTGCCCCAGGAACTCCTCGCCGAAGGACACGAACGCGGACATGGCCATGGCAGCCACGCGATCCATCTGGCGAGGCAAAAACCGCGCGCATTGGCCCGCAGTCATGACACAAACTCGGTTGCTTTCTGCTCCCCTGCTAAAAGTGAATAACTTTTGTGGCTTAATACGGAAAACCCATCAGTTGGCAAAAAGTTAAAGTCCTAACATCCAAGCAAAATGCACCAAAGCAAAGGATGAGGGGAAGCGGTGAAGGGTTTAGGGCTTAGGGTTTAGGGTTTAGGGTTCAGGGTTTCGGGTTTAGGGTGAGAGGAAGCGATGAAGTTCTCAATCAACAATATTATCAACGCGAGAAATAATGTCATTGCAGATAGAAAGAGGAGAAGCAATGAAGTCATCCGGAAGCGTCCGGAATGCGTGAACCCTTCATATGAATTCACCAGGTGCATGACCATCCCTGTTGACCCCAAGTGAGGGAATCGGTCTTTGACCATGGCACATATTGTGGGTGCGTATCCCATGAAACCTCTCAGGCGCGCAGCGAAACTGACGCTCTAAACAAACAACTTCAGAACGTGAACTTGCCAAATGATGTTCTAAGCTGTCTCCGTCAACATAGTGGTCTGGCAAGAACTGACCCATCGCTTTTTGGTTTCCTAGCCTACAAGAAGCCTGAGCATGTGAGCGCCCAAAACTCATCGACTTTGGGTCGTTGCTCAAGTCTTCTGGAAACGATCAAACTACGCGATTCCCCAAGAGAACGTGGGACAATTGGGTTGTCCCCAAACTAACCACCGATTCCCAGCCATTCTGTCAGCGGCTCACGTTGGAAATCTCAATGCCGCAAGTCGGATCAACAAGGCCTTTTCAAAAAGCTAAACGTCAAAGCGCCTAAAGGTGCAACCAAACGGCATTCGCGCTATGGCGTTCCCAGACAAGCTTTGACCTCCGTATCAGCTTCGACACCCCTAACGTTTTCAGATTGATTCGGAAGACCGACTGAAGGATCGGATATTCTAAAATGAGAGAACAAGAGGTTACGCCTCAGCGTTTGCGCCCAGCCGAAAGAAATTGATGATTGATCTGGAGGACCAAACTTGTCTGAGGAATTTCTATCAACCCTGCTCAGTATGGTCTCCGGATTTATCCGAAGCTGACACTAATTTAACATAAATTCGAAAGAGAGCCCAGTCATCTTGCTGGTTCTCAGCAGGGAATGAGGGAATGACCCCCACAGTCGCCTTTCAGGGAATCCCTGGAATCATTCCCCACTGAGGACCAGCAAGTCATTTGGTCCCGCGGAAAGATCGGTCACCGCGCTGGCTTACTCCGGCCTGGTCGTCCATCTTCCTGGTCAGGACTGGCATCACCTGCTGGTGCGAGGTCTCCTGGCGATTCGCCGAAGTAAAGACTCGTTGGTTCTCACCAGGGAATGACTCATATAAACCATCCAACTGGTGGTTTCTTTGAGGGGACCCCTAAGTTCAGTCCCAACACCCGGACTCCGTCGTTCCCTACCTATCGCACCGGCAAGAAGACCCATGGGTCTAGGGGTTGATTCCCATTCTTTTCAACCCTCGTTCTTTTCAAAAACCGGATCTGCTTCCCTGGATTTTTGGATGGTTTCCTGAAAAGATTCGGATCCCTGGAAAGAATGGAATTGGAAGTGTCCCCTAGAGTTTTTGCTTGACAGCAGGTCCTCGATCAGAGAAATGGAGTGAGAAATAGGAAACCCCCAGTTGGAATCTTTGGAGAAGGGCGGTCGTTCTTTCGCGAAGCCTGGGCCGCTGGAAGTCCGCAAAAGTTGACCAGGTTCCATACCCAGGTCCGTTGATCAGGGAAACCCCAAGAAAGATGATATGTCCCACATGGAAAAGTTACCCATGCTCCTTTTCTAGGTTTTTTAGTAGAGAGGTTAGAATAAGGGTACCCTTTTCTCCTGTAGTCTATTTTAGTAAGGGAACCCTCCCCAAAAAAAGTTGGTACAAGGGCACCTAACTGGGGGACCTAGTTTTGAAAAGGGCAGAAAGATTGATCAACCCCCCCTATGAACAAACCGGAAGTTCCAGGTTCCACTAGCCACTTCTGGAGCTCCGACGCTCCAAAGAGCGGAACATCCGACTCCGCGCTCCTGGAAGTGTGGGGACTGGTCGTTGGCCAGCTGGCCTCAGCTGAGCTCTCGCGAATGCTTTCCCTTTTGCCGGGTCCTGGATCCCCTGTCCTCCGTTCCACCCCCCCCCCGAAATTGGACGGTTGCCGCATGCGACCTCTGAAAGGAGACTTTAAAGGTCCATGCCCTACAAACCGTTGGCTTCCTTTTGGCTTCCCTTTGAATGTGCGGAGCCTCACAACCGACCTTTCGCCCTATTTGCTTGGACCTTTCAGGGTTGGAACCCAAAAAGCGGCCTTCCTCTGGGTTCTCTTTCAAGAATCCAGAACCAATAGTACAACCCAAAAAATCGCGCTCCTTCTTCTCCTTTCCTCTAAAAATTCCTGCCAAAACACAAAAAACACAGAGGTGCTTACCACTTCATCCACCTCCCAACTCCAAAGAGAGCGAGCGCCCACCCCGAATTTCCCCCGGGAGAAACGACGACTCCGGGACGGACCCCTCCCGACTCGGGCGCCGGCCGAGCCCGTGCAGCGCGGTGAAGCGCACCCTGCGGCATTTGCCCGAAAGGGGAAAGTCGAGAGAACAGGGCCAGGTGTGACCCATGGGCCAAAAAACCCTCTTTTTTGTGCATGAACATGGGAAAACCCCTCTGTTCTTCTGTGTGAATGGTTTGGGGAGAATCAACCACTTACTGGATTTGAAAAACAAAAGGCAGGTATGCCCATCCTGAGGTCCACTCAAGACTAAAACTGTGCTGACTCTCCGAGTGCCTTTGTTCCCTGGAAATGTAGGGTGGAAAGGAAACCAGGAGTCGAATGTTGACCCGAGACTTGTTTCAACACTGTCCCTGGTTTTGGTAGGGATTCATCACTTTTGAAGGGGAACACCCCCATATTTATGAACTGCGGGTTTATTCATGCGGGGTCAACACTAGGTTTGACTGGGGCCCCACATCTGATTAGGGGAAACCTTTTGGAGAAGCTGGCAGTGTGCTAATCGCCGCTCTCATCAATCTTGCCACAGCGGGCTTCAAAAGACGCAGGCGAATCTATGAGAAACATGGCAAGGTGCACGGAATCTGGCACGAACAAAAATCTTTACCGCCGGCCTTGTGCGTGTTTGTGTATGCTTTCGTTGCTCTTCCAGACTTTGCCCCCTTTTTGCGGATTCCCACCACTGTGCGTATCCGTAGGCTTCTTTGGGGAAACCAAAGGAAGCCAAAGCCCATGGAGGTTGCCCTCAAAGACACACCCAAATGAGACGCACTAAAAACCGGGTAGATGAAGGATAGTAAGGGACAATCCCAGCCATAAATAGTTGCGGCCGCCTTTGCATATCCTTACATGGTTCTGGGTCAACCATTTTAAGACCGGGTTTTGATTGTGACTCAAATGGTTGGAGCCACGAACCTTCTTTCCAAGCAACTTTGGAAGTGGCCAAGGTGCTTCCCCGAAAGGTAGTCCTCCAATGGTCAGTTTCCATGTTTGGTGGGGACAGATCTTTCTGTAGTCTGTGATAATTGTGGGTTCTTGGTTTCACCAACGTCCCTTTGGATAAAGTGGGAAATGGGGTGTCTGTGCCAGTTCATACTGGAACAGTGGGATTCCCATGGTCATGCACAGAAGCTGGACACCTGAGACCCAAATTTCCCAGGGGTCTCAGCTTGAAACCATACAGGGGGACATTGTGAGGCATACGGCGTACAAGGCCTTCTGGCCAAGCCCTACCATAAATTCAGCGCCCTATCGCTTACGGCCGTGAGGTTTCACCTCGGCTGATAAGGTCGGGTCAGGAACTTGGCTAGGTCCTCCAGTAGAGAGGTTAGCATAAGGGTACCCTTTTTTTCTGTAGTCTATTTTGGTAGGGGAACCCCCCCCAAAAGAAAGTTGGTACAAGGGCACCTGGCTGGGGGACCTAGTTGGGGTTGCTTCAGAGTCCGGGCAACGTTGAGCCCTGATCAGCTTCCCTTGAAGTGGTGGTTTCGATTGGTGGTTTCGTGCTTAGGCAGGTTCACATTTACCCTCTGCCAGAACGCGGGGAACATGTTGGCGAAACCTCCCATTTTTCACCCCAAAATGTTGAACACATCTTCGCTTGTTTGAAAACACTGCGACAGGCAACCATCGACAAACTTGGGCTCTGGTTCCCCCCTACGAAAGTGGCTTTATTGGGACTGCAGTAAAACCTACATAAAACGTTATGACCATGTAAGCAGAACCAAACATCAACTCTAAGCGAAGATTCCCCATTCTTTTCAACCATCGTTCTGTCCAAAAACCGGCCGTTTCCCTGGGTTTCCAAAGGTTTTCTAGAAGGATCCCTGGAAAGAATGGGGAAGGTAGCATTGGATCAATGGGTGAAACGGGCGCTCACGTGAGTTTCGGTTAGTTTGAGGCCGTCAAAAGTCTGTTCCGGGATCGCCAGGGGCTCCTCGGGGTCTCAGTCCGGTCAAGCTACTTAAAATGGGAACGTCACCACCCTTGGTCTGGTAGCAAAACAACCCCCTACCAGAAATGAACAGAACCCAAAAGAAAAAACACACATCAAAAACAAAAACTTTCAGCCAAGAACAGTGAAGCGAACCCAACAAATTGATTGGTACCTTTTGACACCTCACTAAGTCAAAACAGAGCTCGATCCAGATGCGGAAATCTCGCTCGCGCCTGGGGTGTGGGTGATCCACATGCGCCAGCAAAAGCTTCGCCATCTCGTCCACGTGCTCTTTCTCCTGGCTCAAAAAACCGGAATTCCCAAATGGCGCAAGCCCTGGTAAGTGGAAACATGGGTACCAAAACCTGCGGTTTGCCCCTCCGATCGTTTAATATTGAGCCACACCCCTGGCTTCCAGAAAGCGAGTCGCGAGCGAGGCGCGAGCATTTCAACACCGGCCTTCGGCTTTCCCCACGGGAACTCACTCAGTGCCTTGCCCGTTTCGGGCATGGAAGCAAAAGGTGATCACCAGTGCAACCTTGACCAAACATAGACCAAAAGAGGACAGAACGGCAAAAAAGATGAAAAGGTCGATTGGCTTTGGACAAGTGAGCTCGTGGGAGATAGGCCAGGGGCAGCTTTTGTGTGATACCCATGGCTACTGGTATCACAGAAAGGTCCTGATGCTTTCCCCTTTGGGCTTGAAAACCTGCTGGTTGCCGGTTGAGCTCGTCAGCTTCCTCTTGTTTTTGGTTTCTCTTTTTTTCACAGGGGACAGCAACAAGCCGAACGGATGGTTACTTAGGGATAGACCCTCCAAACTTGGGTGCTGTAGATTCTCCCGCAAAAAAATAATAACTTTTTGCTGGTTGAAAGGACACAATAAAATCCCCCACAGCGTGTTTCTGCGGGTCATGACCCTGGCGTTGCCAGGGCTCCTGGAGATCTAAATTTCCGAAGAGGCCGTCAAGCAAAACGGGCGCGCTTTGGGTCACGGTCAAAACCGAGAAAATGGTCATGGTCACACTGGACGAAATCCATTTCGCACCACTTAAGAAAGCCTGGAATGATGACTCCCCTGTAAATGCCAACAAACAATGGTTTCCATGGTTTCAACAACGGTGCAGGATTTCGTCCATCCACAGTGGCTCCCTTAGCATTTACTGTGGGGTGGGAACCCGGATTAAACAACTTTCCTGACTAGTGACTGCGTGGAAAATGTCATCAGGGATAAAAATTGCCTTGGTGCGATAGGTAGGGAATGACCTTCTGTTGGGAAACGAACCAGAAGGGGATTCCCGAACAAAGGAAACCAAAGGCGATGGTTTTTCTCGGTGTCATTCCATTTCTGATTCCCTGCCTATCGAATCAGCAAGTTATGGGAGCGTGCGAAGGTGGGTGTTCTTGAGGCCTACGGTTGAGATCCAAAGTAGGCTCCTAACTCATAACATGTCACGGGTTTCAGCCACTTCTTGGAAGAGTCCCTGAAGGTTTGTCAAAAGGAAGCCCTTCCTGGCATCCTTTTCAAAAGCCGGCACCTTTTTTGCGGCACCAGGTCAAGCATTTTGTTCTCCACCCCCCTGCTCGGGCGACTCGGCGAGTCGAGGCCTCCACGTACTCCACTGTCTGCTTCACCGCCGCCAGCGCCGCGTGCTTCGCCTGCCAGGACTCCTGCGCGAAGCGTCGCCCGCGTCGACGGACCGCATCCGGTACGCCACCGGAAGGGAGGCTAGGTCCTCCAAATTTCAGAGGTTAGAACAAGTTGGTACCCGTATTTGTTTTTTCCCGGAAGGTCTACCCTAGTAGGGGAAGCCTCCCAACCAAAAACGGGTGAGAAAGGGCACTACTGGGGGACCTAGGAGGGTTGCGCGGGAGGGTGTGGGGGAGGAAGGGGTGGAACAAAATCCAGGGAAGGGTGTCTGTGTGTGATTGTTTTTGGGGAAGGGGGGAAACCCGGGTGAAAAACACAGGGGGAGGCGGGGGTGGTGGAGAAAGGGGAAGGGAAAGAAGACGGTTTGGAGGGTCGGGGCGCAAAAGCGGAAGGCTTGGAGGGCTAAAGAAAGGAAGCCAAAGACTGCGGGCTCCAAAAGAAGCCGGAAAGATGCGGTGTAGCTTCTACAAAAAAGAACAAACCTTTGCTCCCAACTCAAAATGGCATGTTTAGATTCTGGTCCAAAATGAGCGGCGCAGTTGTCGAAATCAGAAGACATGAGCCAGGGTCAATATGCATCTCCCCCAAGTTCGGTGAGTATTTCCCTACCTTCCCATCATTCCCCACGGCATATGTGTTAGGAATTACCTGGCCGTGGGATCTCAGAGACAAGTAGAGGAAAGAAGTGACTCACGGCGTCTCGCCTATCATTATCTCTTCTCTCTCTGTTATCCATCTCCTATTAATCTCTGAGGCAGGGGTAGAGAGAAGAGCCATTCCTTCTCTCCCTGCTATCTCTTCCCATCGATAGTCGAGGAGACCGGAATGAATGACGGGTGAGATGGATAGGTGTGAAGTGATGGACAGGAAAGAGACTCAACACATGTCCATCCACACCGTTCCATCCCTTTCCTTTCCCATTTCTCTCTCCTTTGCTTCTCTGTGAGTCGCTGGAGAGAATGGAAATGGAAAGTGAAGCATGAAAGAGATGCCCGCCATATCTTATTATCTCCTTTCTATTTGTGGGTTTGATCGCGAGAATAGAAATCCATTAAAATGCGACCAAAGAGAACCCACAAAGGAAAGGGTGTGAGATGGAGTTAATGTGTGTTGAGGATGGGAGAAAGAGAGTGATATGAGAGACCCATCCAACACACACTCCATCCATTCGTCACTTCATTCCTCATCCCTTTCCTCACTATCTATTCACTCACCCAATATTCTGTTTCTCGTGAATTGGTTAGTGAGTGAAGTCCTGAGTGTTTCCCGATGGACGAAATCCTGTACCACCTTGAGAAACCCTGGCATAATGATTCCCTGAAAATACCAACAAGAAAATGTTTTATCCATACTTTCAAAGTGGTGCCGGATTTCTCCTATCCACAGTACGCAAGGAACCTTCATCGCGACATCACAAACCATTGAAAGGAGCCGCGATGTCGAAAAACGGATACCCAGACTACTTGGGTATGTTTTAAAATTGGTGGACCCTGGAGATGGTTTGCCTTTGGCTTCCTTCTAAACCAAAGTGCAAGTACCCTCAAAACAGCATGTGAGCCACAATCAAAACCCGGGTAGATGAAGGTTAGTTAGGGACAATCCCCTTGCCATACATAGCTGCGGATATCCGCCTTCGGAAAATTCTTCAAGCATGGTTCTGGGTAGATCCTTTTAATACCGGGTTTTGATTATGACGCAGGTGTCGGGTTTCCTTTTGGCTTCCCTTTGAACCCTGGAGATGGCTTCCCTTTGGCTTCCTTCTAAACCAAAATACAAGTACCCTCAAAACAGCACGTCCCTCTGCGAGTTGCTCCTGCTGCGAGAAGTGACCGATCAGCCTGAAAAGGCTCTGGCCAATGACCTCCATCTGCGCCGCCTGCGAGTGAGGAGAAGGTTTCGTGAAACGCAACCAAAGAAACGAATCTAAGCTCAGGAAAGCCTGGGTCCTCCAGTAGAGAGGGTAGAAAATAAGGGCACCCAATTTTTTCTCTGTGGTCTATTTTAGTACAGGAACCCTGCCCCAAGAAAAGGGGTGAGAAAGGGCCCCTAGCTGGGGCGGGGGACGTAGAAGCTGAAGCATGGCTACAAAATGTCACGACGATGGAAGAAGCCTTGTGTGATGCAGCCCAAGTAGGAAACAAATGCATGAACCGTGTAATAACCATGCAAAAACCATACAGCAAGCAAGCCGCCTCCAATTGGGATGATTTAACCGGGGGCTAAAGGGGGGACATCTGCGGGGTCGATGGCGCCATTTCAACTTGGAGACACCCGCCACACTTAAAAAAGAATGGTGCGCTTTTGCGGCGACCTCCTTGCGGACGTCTTGCCAAGTTCCCTTGCGAGGACACGAAAAAAGAAAGTGAACCCGGGTTTCCAACCTCGAGTACTGGATGGTTGCAAACTCCATTGCGCCCCGATCAGACACCGAACGGAAGCCAATTCCCCGACGTAATCCGCCGACAAATGGCCATGGGTCAAAAGCCAAATCGTACCGTGAAAATCCGATTCAATCCAACCACTAAAATAGGCTATCTAAAAACTGAGTGGTGAATTGACCAATCCCAACCAAAATGGGATCCCGTCCAAAACGGTTTTGATCCACAGGCAAATGGATTGACCCTAGCACTCCGTGAATTTGAGCTCCCTGGCGAGGCTTGGCAACGAACCGAGCCGCGGAAAAAAAAGCGCCAGCCTCAAATTGTCTGCTCCAGGTGTGTTTTCGTCCCGTGCGGAAAAATGAATCACGTGCAGAAAAATGACTATGTTCAGTAGTGATAGATTCCCTTTGAAGCCATCAGGAGAAGATGAACAAATATTCATTTCAGCAAATGAAAGAAGTGTTTAGACTATGGCCCACTGTTGAGGAGCCTTGAAGTACGACATACTGGCCAAACAAAAATGGTCAAGGTTGTTTCAATCTCAGATGGTTTCCAATACCTCCAAACCACAACGGCGACACGGTTACGAATACTAATTCGTAACCCTGTGGACTTTATAAATTAAGGCGGGGTCGTGTTATCACCAACCATGTTTCAGATGGGTATATCTATCAAAGCTTATAGCCGCATGAAATCGGCGGGTGTCCGCCTCGGCCACTCGGTCAATGCACTCCTCGCCCGTGTGGAAAAGCTCATCCTGCAAGTGGCAATCGGCATCGCGGCTAGTAACCGCAAAGATAAGTTCCACTACCCCCAAACCACCCCCATGTTGAATGCGCTGCGCGGCTATACAGCCACGTGAAATATAGTGGTTTCAGGTGGAAATTGTCAACTGCCATGGTCATAATCCACTTGGAGGACTATGAGGACCTCTGACAGGAATCTGCCGATTACGAGTTGTACCCTTGATGCACACAGTTGCTTCTGAAGTATACTGATTTGAACCTGGAGCGGGATATCCTGAAATAAACAAACACTCCTGGCCACTAGCCACTTACAGTAAACTGCGGGGAGCAAGCCCGACGCTTGGCTTCCAAAGGTCTCAAGTCAACTGTTGACGCCAGGAATTCAAATCGTTGCGACCAACATGTCAGAGGTGTTGACACTGGTGCTGCCTTTTGAGCTGGAAACGCCTAAGGCAAGGGGGGTTGGTGCTGTTGCTCTTGGGAGCGTTCCACCAAAAAAACTGGACCCCCCAGGTACCCTTTTTGGGCAAGAATAATAATCACATAATAAACCCCTGGTTGATTCTGATCGGGGTGTCCCCTTGTGGGCCAAAATTTACTTGGTGGTTTCCATTTGTGTTTACCCTCCACAAAAGCCAGGGTACAAATGCAAAAAAATCTAGACCACGGTTGGCCCGAAAGCAGAACATCGCAAGCGAGGTCGGCCCAACGCTGCAGGATGCGTTCTTTTTCCCTACACGAAGCATTCGTGAAGCAAGCGCGAGACAGCGCCAGGCAAGGTGCTCTGTGCAGTTGCTCTGTGCAAGTTGCTCTGCGCAAGTTGCTCTTGCGTAAGGCTCTGCGCAAGTTGGGTCTGCGTGTGCCAACTGCTCTGTGCAACTTGCTCTGCGCAAGTTGCTTTAAAATGCAAGTTGCATCTTGCACGCCCGCCCGCGGACCAGGGAGGAATCGAACCCGCGACCCGCCGGTTCCGGGAGCAGGCGCGCGAACCACGAGACAACTCCCGAGGACCAGTTCGAACAACAAAAGTCGCAAAAAACCTTGAGTTTTTGCACCTCGACCACGCCGATTCCCGCAGAGGGTTGCGCGAGCACCGCAGAAATCGCAAAAAACCATGGGTTTTTGCACCTCGACCACGCCGATCCCCGCAGAGGGTCGCGCGAGCACCGTTAGAAATCGCAAAAAACCATGGGTTTTTGCACCTCGACCACGCCGATCCCCGCAGAGGGTCGCGCGAGCAGGTTAGAAATCGCAAAAAACCATGGGTTTTTGCACCTCGACCGCCCCCCCGCAGGGCACAGCCGATCCCCACGCCCCCCGCAGGTCGCGCGCGAGCAGGTTAGAAATCGCAAAAAACCATGGGTTTTTGCACCTCGACCACGCCGATCCCCGCAGAGGGTCGATTTTCGTGTAGTGTCGTCGGCACTACCCCGCCGCCCTAAGAATAGATTTTAACTCCTCGCAAGTCAATTGCACTTGACTCCTTGCACTCAACTTGCACTTGACTCCTTGCTTGTTTCAAGGAGTCATTGCAAGGAGTCATTGCAAGGAGTCATTGCAAGGAGTCATTGCAAGGAGTCATTGCAAGGAGTCATGCAAGTTTGCAAGGAGCCAAGTGCATCAGTCAAGTGCAAGTCGCAAGTGCACGGAGTTAAGTGCAAGTTGCAAGTGCAAGGAGCCAAGTGCAAGGAGCCAAGTGCATGGAGTCAAGTGCAAGTTGCAAGTGCATGGAGTCAAGTGCAAGTTGCAAGTTGCAAGGAGTCAAGTGCAAGTTGCAATCCTTGCCATGACTCCTTGCAATGGCCTCCTTGCAATGACTCCTTGCAATGACTCCTTGCAATGACTCCTTGCAATGACCTTGCAATGACTCCTTGCAATGACTCCTTGCAATGACTCCTTGCAATGACTCCTTGCAATGACTCCTTGCAATGACTCCTTGCAATGACTCCTTGCAATGACTCCTTGCAATGACTCCTTGCAATGACTCCTTGCAATGACTCCTTGCAATGACTCCTTGCAATGACTTTCATGATGATGATTCCTTGCAATGACTCCTTGCAATGACTTTCATGACGCTGATTCCTTGCAATGACACCTTGTAATGCCTCTCATGAGAACAACTCAAGTGAACCCAGCGGAAGAACCCTTCGCCATGCTTTCGGGAAAATCCAAAGAACGATTTCTGGATTTTACCAATGTCTTTTTTAATCCACAACCAACTCGAGCTTTTGAGGTACCGCCTGGGTGGCCCGAAATCGGGCCCGACCGCGTTGCTTCCAAACCACCGGGCTCCTTAGTTTCTTCGTCAGGGGCAGAAAAAAAAGGCGACGAGGGATCCTTGTAATACAGGGCTGTGGGGAATGGAATCCACTATGATACAACAGAAAGGGCCTAACCCCAAAGACTATTTTGTGAATAGTCTGGGGGGGATTCCCTTGTATCACAGAGGGTGGGGAGAAACCCCCCTTGATCCCACAACCCTGCCTTGTAACAACGCTTTCTCTTTTTGTACTCATACCACGATACCAGATTTAGTCTTAGTGCTAGTTTCCACACCACTAAGGGTGCTCAACTTTTAGCAGGGGATCAAAGAGGAACAGCCCAGGCATCCCGGTATCCCGTCCTCTGGAAAAAATGCCCTTCATTAAAAAAAAAAGAAGAAGAACACAACAAATAATAATAATATAATAATAATAATAATAATAATAACAATAATAAAAGCATAGCCCCCAGATAGCAGTGCAAGCCCCGAAGAACGCCCCAAGCAAAACCCGGGCGTCAATCGAGCAACAATGCGCCCGCACCATCACCCTGAAGAGCACCCCAAACAGCACCCCCCAAGACACCCAGCCATCAATCTTGCGAAAATCAACCAGCACCCCAAACAGAATCCCAAACCACCACCTAAGCTGCATGCCCCCCTTGCACCCTACCATCAAGATGCAAACATGCGCCTGCACCGTCACCTGCATGCTCGATAGCACCCGAGAGTCAATATCGCAAAAAATGCGCCCGCACCGTCACCAGCACCTCAAACAGCTCCCCACAAACTGCATCCCACAGCACCATCAGCACCAGCACCCCAACCTGCATTCCCCCTGCGTCCTACCGTCAAGATGCAAAAATACGCGCGCACTGTCACCCCCCAAAACAGCACCTGCACAAGCACTCCAAACTGCATGCCCCCTAGCACCCTACCGTCAATCTTGAAAGGATGCGCCCGCACTGCCATCAGCACCTCAAACAGCACCCCGATCAGCACCTACACCAGCACCCCAGACTGCACGCCCCCTAGCACCCGCCCATCAATCTCGCAAATCACTTTCCCCTCTTTATTAGAAGTTAGAACCCCTATAGCTTTCAGCTATCTGGCTGAAAAACAAAAAACCAAAAAAACGGGGAGGTGGCGCGGAAACAGTCCTCATCCTCCTCACCCTCCTCGTCGTCCATGCGCTCGATCCATTCCTGGCAAAGTGGAGCCGAGGCGTCAGAAATCTCATGGCCTCCCGACTCTCCAACGTTACCTCAGATCTGCATTGGTGGTTTGGAGGTTAGGGGCAGGAATTCAAACTCCCAAAAACAACACTAAGATCGGTTGCTGTTGAGACCTCCGCAAGTTGAAAACTTGCTGTGGGTCCAATACGGAAAGTCTGCAAAGGTTCAACCAAAAAGTTAAAGTCCAAAGATCCGTTTCCCACTTGCCATAAAGGCCTCATTTCTTTCTTGGGACGTTCATGTCTCATGTAGTGCTTGTAGAAATGGCAAGGGTTCCCCGAAGCATTGCTCCAAGCTTTCAAACCTCTAACTAAAAAAATACCAGCGCAGCGGCTCCCTCCCACGCGCATTTCCTGATGTCTGTGTTGTCGGGTTGACCATTCTCAGTCAAAAAAAACGGAATGACTGAGACTCAAGGTGTGTGCCCTTCATCTTTCCGTAGAGTACATGCTTGAAGAAAATCAGGTTCATTCTGCCGGTTTTGGGTCGGTGCGGGTCTACTGTCATGTTGTCAAAGCAAGTGGCCTGGTCTGGCGCCTTGAAAGGCCGATGCCAGAAGTTGGAAACGCCCAAGGCCCCCGCGGGGCGATGCTTCTCAGAGCGTCATTTGCTTTTGACACGTTAATCGGGGCCTCAAACCAACATGGAATCCAAAAACCAGTCCTTCTTTTTTTTAGAGGAATCTCCTTTGTTCCTTTGTGGGGGACAGACCGCTTTCTCGGTTCCTTCCTTCTGTAAATTTGCAGACCTTAAAAAGTGCTTGCCATTTGGTCTGGGAAAGTTACTGAAAAATGTGTGTGCCTTTAAACAGCAATCGGTTTCCCCCACCAAACGGGGACCCTCAAAAAGCACACACACACACACACCAAGTATCGATTTGGATGGGTGGGTTAGTGGTTAGGTTTACCCTGTACAACCAGAGTTTCAACTCTCCAAACCGATCCAAACCACCAACTAAGGGCTACCTGAAAATCGCCGCTTCACGTCAAGATCCCTAAAAAACAACAACAGCATGCAAAGTCACAAACCCGGACCCCAAGTCAGGGCCCTTCCTGTCGTCAACTAGTTCGCTCGAACGGAGCACCTCTTTCATGGGCTGTGCAAAGGGAAACTAGGAGTAAGCCGAACATGATTTCTTGTTTGTGGGGGGGGGAGCTTGTTTGCTTTGTTTGGTGTTGTTTGCTTTTCTTAGTCGTTTTGTTTCTTTCTTTCTTTTTTTTCTTTTTTTTTGGGGGGGGGGGGAGGGGGGGTCCCCCAACTTTACGACAAACATCATTCACCCCCTTGTAGACAGATCGCCGACTTTTCTTGCAGGTGTGCCAACAGCTTGCCGCGGACTGTGGTTCAACCGCCGGGCTGTTCAACTACGTGGCATCGAGAGACAGGTGCCTGGGGTGTGTGAATTCACGTCTCTCTCCTTCAAATTCGGTGAAACGAGACTTGGGAGATCAATTCGTTTGGGTTCGATCACACTTCTCCGAAATCGGATGCGCCTTTACACATGGTTCTCCTGTGCCATCGGAACCAGAACAAGTAGAACCCGTGTAGAATTGGTCCCCCGGCTGCCCAACAGGCAGAGATCAGAACTCTGGCCGGGAGGTCATTGTTCAAACTCTGACCCGAGGATTCCAATGCTGTCAAACGCAAGACGCTGCACCAACTAGAACTACATCATTCATGTATTTACACAGTGTCCATGTTGTACACCTAACGTTAGTTTCGGATTCATACATGTGCTGTATACTCCAAGAGTCGAGGCGCCCCTCAAGAATCTAAAAAATAAAACTAATCAACCAGAGGTCCTCAAAAATCGTTTAAAAAAAAGGAGAAAAAAAGCTACGAATCCACCAGAGGTGGTTTCATCCTCTTCTCATTCCCCAGACCCATCCTGGTGGCCATGGGAAGTCAAATCGAATCGCTCTGCTGGTCGCGTTGCCGAAGTGGCAAAGGCGTCAAAATAGGGGGGCCAAGCCGAAAAACCGTGCGCCAACCTGAAGGGTACCCTCAAAACGTGGACCAACAGCGTCCTACAGAACTTTTGGCACCGGCCTGTCTTTGAAAGCCGCGTTGATGAGTTGCTCGCTCGTGTACCATTTGCTCCCAAGCCTAAATGCCCGGCTGGACAACTCTTGCGTGAGCCCAAAAGCCAAGGTTCTAAGATGGCTACGTAAAGTTTACACGCCTTACTCTAAGGCGCACTGGCCATATGAAACCACCTATGACTCCTGACCATGAAATTGATCGCGCGCGTAGTGCTCAGGACAGGAGGTCAACGGGCTCCTGCAGCGAGGCTGAACTGACACGCGCTTGCCCAAAGGACCTGGAAACGAAATACTTGAGAGGCGGGTGAACGAAAGCTAGCCTAGCCAGCCCAACGACAACATGTACGACTCAGGAGATTGACCTGTGGCACCAGGACGAAACAAGGACCAAAAAGGGGCAACGAAAAACTGTAATTTCAGGTTGATGCGCTTTAGGCAAGCGAGGGCTTGGAACAAACATGCGCCCCTTTACTTGCGGTGACCAACTTCACGTAGGTCCTCCAGTAGAGAGGTTAGAATAAGGGTACCAACTGCTTTCTTTGTAGTCTTTTTTAGTAGGGGAACGCTCCCTTAAAAAAGGGTGAGAAAGGGCACCTAGCTGGGGGACCTAGTCGCTTATTAGGAGATTCTATCATTTCTGGAAGGCTCAACGACTTTGAGAAGCAAACAAGACCTAGCAAAGGCTCTGCACATTCTTCCTCGAGTGAGAGGAAAACAATCTGACCTACGGGTTCAATGAAGAAGTGACAAGTCTAAGCGGCACCATATCTTGGCCCACCCGGGCTATGACTCTGTTCCATAATTAGCTACCCACAAATCTGACGTATGTTTGGAGACCCCCGCCGTATTCTGCGTGATTCGCCCATCTGAAACTCTGAAATGGGTAATTCTGCGTTGGTCTCCAACCAACCTAAGCCTGCAGAAAAGTGAGCGGTTTGCTGCAAGTAGTGTAAATGGTTTCAACTATCATAGTGAGGGGTTCATCACTGTTGGAGGGGAACATCCCCTTTTGACTAGGATGGGGTTGTGCATCCAGGGTCCACATTGTCTTTGCTGGGCTTTCCTCAGATCCCCTGCTAGATTAACTTGTGGGTTGAGTTCAGAAACCCAACCACGAAAAACCATCTAAAAGATGATCTAAGGACCTGAGTTGCACAGTCCAAACAAGCAGACTCTCAACCACCTCCTGGATCCGAAGGATGCCGATTTTTTTCTTTCTTCGAGCGAAATGGATCTGGATGCTGGCTGGAGCACTGGAAATGGACGCTCCTGTTGGGTCCCTTGACACATGACGCTAAACAGAAACTCAGAGTGAAACGCTCCGAAAAAAAGCTGTAGCAGCCTGGCTCAAACATCTGGGGTACTCCAAGCATGACATGCTCTGATTATTTGTTTCATATTTATGTCCCAAAATACAACATAAGTCCCTCCATTTTGCTGAAGTCGCCCGGAAAATGATAAACATACTTCCAGTCGTGAAATCGATTCCCGTCAAAACCAACCAGGACAAAAACAAAAAACAAGACATGATCATCAAGGCCCTCCAGTAGAGAGGTTAGAATCAGGGTACCATTTTGTTCTGTAGTCTATTTTAGTAGGGGAACCCTCCCCTCACCTACAAGAATTGGGGAGAAAGGGCACCTAGCTGGGGGACCTAGTCATTTCAGCAACCTGAAACAAGGTGGTTGGGGGGCTATTCCCCACACAAACCACCATTTTGGGTGAGGTCGTGCGAGGTCGTTATAATTCACCCAGAATCATTTCAGCAAACGGAACTCCCAAAAACCTCCATGGACCCCTCCCTTCGCATCGCTTCCGGGCCTGGCTCGCCGAAGCCTTCACGGCCGGAACCGCCTGACCGGTGGCGCCAGTGCTTCTATGGCCCTCCCAAAAGCAGCTGCACCAGACTTGCAAATGTGGACCCCCCCCCAAAACAAAAAAAAGAGACACCCTCCCAGTCATAGGTGTCCTTTTAGGGGAAATAGATGGGTTTCCCTGGTAGATGAGGAAAAACCACCAGGTAAACCAGGAATCGCCACCTATTTTCCGACCAAAACAACCAAAAAGGACACCTATGGTAAGTTAGTCGCCTTCCATTTGCGTTCTTCGCCCCATGGAAAAATGAGAACATATGTCCAGTATAGTGATAAATTCCCCTTAGAACCAACAAGGGAAAGAAACTTACTGTTAAGCAACTGGGAAGCCACCGTTGGGCCGAAAGCGCATCTTGGGCGTCTGTTTGCCGTTGTTGCAAGCAAAACGTCTCGAGCTGGACACATGAACACAAAAAAGGAAAACCTTCGGAAGCTCGCAGAAGGGGCGTGGCTGACTTGCTCTTCCCAGAAGTCACTCCCGAATCAATGCCCACGAATCTCCTCCCCTGCGCAAGCTGCCTTCCAACTTGCCGGTGGAAGGCCTATACGGAGGCATTCCCGCGGGAAGTTTTTTCTGGAAGCATTTGCCCCATACGTCAAGTCAATCTTAGAGGGATAAACCTCCTCGTGGTTGGGACTATCCCTTTCTAGCCTTCATCTTGCCGGGTTTTGAGTGTGGCTCATTTGGGGCTGTCCTCCAACTATTGAGGCAAATGTCCCGTCTAGAAGTCATATCCATTCACTGCTACGTACTGCCGTAGCTTGGCCTCCCTCGATGTCTGACCATGTACATCACCGGTCCATACGGTTTGAAAAAATACCGGGGAGCTTGCCAGCAAATTGTGCATGGATGTGTCTGAACTCGGGGGAGCCCAAAATCATGGAACTGGTTGCCAAAGGAAAATGCTGGAGCATCATCATTGGCGAAAGGTTGCAAAGGTAAGGCACGATCCCCTGCTAAAGGTTCAACGTGTGGGCGAAACTCGGCAACCCCCACCACGAAAAACCAACTAGATGATCGAAACACCTGTCCGGAACCGGATGGCTGGTTGAACCAGGGGCAAAAAGAAGGACTTTCGGGAAGACTTCGGAACTTTCGGAACTTGCCCAACTGAAAAACACGATAATTCACGCCTCGTGGCCCGTCAGCAGGTCCCTGGCGCGCTCCGAAAGGCGCGAAGTGGGGTCGGAAAAGCTCCGAAAGGCCCGCGGAAAAAAATTGGGGTACACGAAACTGGTTCAACACCAATTGTGGCAAACCACTGGGCAGAAGCTTTGAAGCTATGGGGGGAAAATAGTATCTCGTGACCAAGTGTTCAACATCATTTCGTCCACTATATGCTTGTCATTATGTTGGAGACCCCAGGTAAAGGGAAACCTGCACATACAGGTTTCCGGTCAGCAGATTTCCCCATGTGGGAAATGAACCTTTCTTTGACGTCCAGTGGGCCATCCGCAAGACTACATTGTCACTTTATATAAAGGGCACTACCTTCATGCCACAAAAAGTGGCCCTTGAAACACCCAGTTTTCCACACCCATGCCCTTGCCACCCCCGCCGCTCACCCCCGCCGCCCCCCCCCCCCCCGCCGGCATATCATGGGCGTGTCTTCTTGGGAACCCCCTTCTTGGTTGCTGTTTTTCCCCAGGAACCGAAAGGTAAACCGAAACCGAAGTCCGAACTTTGAGACAAACCCTCATCGCAGAGACCCAAAGTCAGAAGCACGAGCAACGTCTGGAGCTGCCACGCATGATTGCGCGGCTTTTTGCGACCAGAAAACTGGTCTTCGAACATTGATTGAAGACCAATCCTTTTCCGAACCCGCCATGTCCTTGCAGAAGCCAGCTCTGAAAGGCTCCCCTCCTCACAAGCAAAACTTGGATACCCCTCCTCCCACTCCCACAGCACTTGTGGGAGGCTGGAAGCTCGCTCTTCCCCCAAAGGACCCAACCCCCCCTTCGCCCCCTTCCGGCTCCCTTCCGGTCACCAGCTGAGTCACTTGCTCAAAAATGGTCGTGATCCCAGAACCATGCTTCAAGAATTGTCCCAAGGCGGATCTCGGCGTTTCTATTTCTGGCAGACTGCACCTTACTGACCGGGTCATCAGATCATCAATCCCGGGTTTTGAGGAAATGGCTCAGCTCAGGTTGCCCTCCTCCCACTACCGCAGCATTTGTGGGAGGCTAGGCGCCATGGAGGACTCCCTTCCAATCACCAGCTAAGGTTGCTGCTCTTCCCAAATTTCGCCAGCGGCGCGGATGCAGCTGCTTCTGAATGGCCGCCAGGTCGGGCCCTGCCTGGCGACTGGCACCGACGGGAGAAAGCGCGGAGGAAACCTCGGCGGTTTCACCCGCCTGGGCGGGGCCGTTTTTCAGATCCCCTCCTAGTTTCTTTTTTCTTGACAAAAAAAATGAGTTGTGGATCTCCTAGTTGCGTTGTTTTTTTTTTGGTCAAATGGAAATTACTAAACCAACTACAAAGCTATAAAGCTAAGGAACCGGATGGCTGGGAGCCAGCCTCTGCGTGCGTGTGTCAAAATAAGCTGGCGGTCTTCCGAGTTCAGCTTCCCTAAAGGGTGCTGAGCCCGGGTTGGACGCGCCTGGTTTTACAAGTTGCCCTCAATCCCAACCCCTTCCCGTGTTGCCCCCAAAAGCCGCTCTCCTTTTCTGGCCTCATGGTTTTATCATGGTCAAAGTCAGCCCCCGAGTAAGTGGTGGGCTTCCAGGATTACTTCTCGGTTGCTTTGTGCTCCCCTGCTAAAAGTTTAACTTTTAGTGGTTTAATGGAAAACCCACTAGTTGGCAAAAAGTTAAAGTCCTAACAGCCAAGCAAAATGCACCGAAGACTTGGTGGTTCCCAGCCATCCGGTTCTTAGGTGAGGAGATCTTTAGAGTTGGTTTTTCGTGGCTGGGTCTCCGAATTTCACCCTCAAAGTAATGCTCCCGACACAACCGTCACGTGCTTGTTTTTTGCAGGAAACCAAACGGATGGATGCGGTTAGGTTGCTCGGTCATTTGGAGCCCGGTGGATTTTCAGGTGTAGGGGTGGTTTCCCATATGTCCTCCACAAGAACCAGGGGTTCAAAGTGCGGGAGACCGATGATCCCACCAGGGATATCCTTTTTTGGCGCAGGGGAAGGTTTGGTTGGGGGAATTCGACGTCCCCAGCCCGAGAAAACAATGGTCGGATCTTCGGCGGCGAGTTTCTGTGATACCAAGGGAGAGCCCTTTGAAGTGAGGTCATGGAAATCGCCACAACTTGGGCAAAAAGTGGCCGGCCAGAGCATGGGGAAGAGCTTCACATAGCTGCACGCAAATACAAAGTGAGCTTTTACAGACGAAGATCCGTTTCTAGTGGGTTCCCCCCCCCAAAAAAGGAGTTCAATTTAAAAGGCCTCGAAACCTTTCAGGGCACCGCGCGCAGCTTTGGCCGCTAGTGACGCTGCTGGAATCGGAGCTCACGCCGACCCGAGGCTCTTGGAGCCGCCGACCCAGGCGAGGTGCCAGGGTCCTCCTGAGCCTCGCCGGACGAGTGAGTGCCTGTACCTGCGTCGCTTCTCCGCGTAGATGTCCTGAGCCCTGAGAGAGTGCGTAGATCTCAGTGAGTGCAATCCTCCGTCTTATTCGCACATGTCACTAAGAGACCCCCTTATTTGGCACCCAGCATCCTTTTGCTTGCCCCCCCCTTTTGGCAAGCAACATGTTTCCTGGTTCCCTCCTAAACGTGTTTCCGTTTCCTTCTCGGAGGTATGCCAACCTCTTCCGACCAAAATTGTTTCGGTGATCTACTGGAACGCAACCACGTATGTTGATAAAGCTGCTCCACTTACAACTATTCCTTTTACAATTGTCCTATTTTTTTGCTCAGTCTCCCAAGCGCGATTCTTTATGCAAATATTCCGTTGTTGTTTTGCATGCTTTTTCCACACTCTCTATCTAATTCCATGCCCGAACTCAATACAACTAGATCTAAAAAAGAAAACATGGGTATGGGTCAAAATTAAACCACTAGGGGGCCGCAGGTTTCAGTCCTTGGTTCCATTTGCTAGGGCAACGCATTTGGGGGTTACCCTACTTTGACAACCACAGCCGTATAGAACAATGCACCAGTCTACCAGTCTATTCTATTGTGGGGTGGGGTTGGGGGGGTTGGGAGTGGGGTGGTTCTTTAGGTGATGATGGTGGCGGCAAAAAAACAAAAACGGAAATGTGGTTAAAACCAGGCATTCCAAAATGGTTGGTGTCAACTGGTGCAGGATTTCGTCCATCAACCGTGCTTCTATAACTTGTGGTTGGTGTGCGTTTCTTGCATCCGCCGTAATCCGCCATCAGCGCTCTTCTGAAGTTGAAGCCGTGTTCCCCTGATGAAGGCTTCCACACCAACGTCTCAACCTCGTCCAATAGTCCCCAAAGTTTCCACAATCTGAATCTAAGCCGCTCCCCCACCAAGCACCTAGATCAAAGATGTCTTAGGTGCAGAACCTGAGGATGATGAATCCAAAATCCACCCCTCGCCTCCTCCTCCTCCTCCTCGTCCAAGAGGCCCTGCTTCAGCAAGCTGACCTCTTGAGCCTGCGCAAACCCGCCGCGAGCATGTTGTCCATCTTTTCAATCCCTGCTGGGCTGCCCTCAGATCCCTCGCTAAAAGTTTAACTTTTAGTGGGTTAAATGGAAACTGCCACTAAACACTAAAAGGCTAAAAGGCTAAGGGGATGGCTGGGAGACACAAAGTATCCTCTTCCCATGCAACTGGGTTCCGGGGACAAACCCCAAAAGGAAACCAGGAGCGGCCATGCAGCACCATGATACGTGGCTCGTCTTTTTTGGAGCTGGTACCCTTTTCGGGGTGTTTTCAAGGGAAGCCAAAAGGATATCAACACAGTTTGGGGGGGTCCCCTAAAACAAGACACACCCGCATTGTGATTGAAGCAGCATTATGTTCCGCGATACACCTATTTTCACATCACAACAATATTCGCGTCACGAGGCTGGTGGGAGCGGTAAACAAATCCATTTGGTTTGCTGCGCGTGCCTTTCTACCATTCGAACTACAAGTTGTATATTGGACCCATTTCAATATCTCCGTGTCTGACAAAGGCAAAAACAAAATTTATTAAACATGCTTAGATCACTCATAAAATCATAGCACCATGTCAGAATAAGTAGATTGGAGTGTTGGGGCTAAATGAAACTTAGTCCTGATCGTAGAGGTCAACTTGGGCCTTTCTATCATTTGTTTACCCCTGTCGTCACCATGCTTCACCTATGGTGAGGCCCTATGGTGAGCAATGGTTACATGGAGGATTGATGTCCTATGTTGAAAAGGACGTATAAAAATGTCCAATGTCCTATGTCCTATGTCCTATGGTATGGATGTCCAATGTCCTATGGGATACTGAAAAAACACTTCGCCAACTGGACTAGGACATCCCCAAATAAGTCGCCTTCACGGGCGAGCTCGTTTGACTCCCGGTTCCCGAACCGGTAAGCTCGCCGTAGCTTTCTAGGGGTTGATTCCAACCCTTCTTGGCAACCATCGTTCTTTTTGAATCACCAGCTGCTTCCCTGGGTTCTTGATGGTTTCCTGAGAAGAAGGATCCCTGGAAAGAATGGAAATGGAAGGTACCCCTAGAACTTGGTTGACGTTGGAAGGGGAGCAAAAATTTCAATTTTAGCAGTTAAGTGGGGTTTTCCCACTAAACAACAACAAGAATGCAAAATGTTTCCCAACAACAACCATGAGAAGCTTGTCCATCTCGGTGCCAGCTTTTTGGTTGGAACCCCCCCCCCTTGGTGCGGCAACCACGGAGAGGGCCCGAAGGCCCGGGAAGGGTCGAGGGGTTCGACAACAACAGGACACGATTTGACCCAACGTCTACCCTCTCACTTCCCGAGGTGGATAGCCACCAAAAAACATGGTCGAAACTTGGTGTTTGCCACTAAAATGGTCTTCCCAAGAACTTCACAGTCCAGGAACCTGGGGAGTGAGTTCTGGTGTGGGCATTGTCTCAAGGTTCTTTTCAACCCTGCAACGGGGGTCGCTCAAAGGGCCACAAACTGGAACCATCGCGCGAGTGGATCATTCCCGCTCGCCTTGATGAGTCCCGCGGTGCCGCCACCTCCTGGGCCGCGCGGCGAAAAGAAACAACAAAAAACACGCTGCCCTCCCTTCGGAGGACATACCTCAGTTTCTGGCCTTGGTGAGGAGCAAGGTGGAGATAAGTGTGTTCCGAGACCGGACCCACGGGCTCTAGAAGCTCGGAATTGTCCGGCAACGAGGAAGCCCAGGCAAAAGGACCTGGGAATCACAGATGTTTAGTCTTGACAACGGAAGAATAGAGTCCCGAAAAGACAAGGATCGCCTCCAAAGCAGGAACCCGCTCATCAAGCCGAGTTTTTCCTGGCTGGTGCTTGGAAAACTCTGATCTGCCGACAAAAATGCTCCCTCAGAGCCAGATCTATCCCCCAAAACTTGTCTGCACGCCAAGATGGGTTCGAGTCCTTTGCCGGGGGGGACACCCTTCCGCACTAATCAACAAGGGGTGCATTAATTCTGTGTTGACATTCTGGTTTACTCGCGCGAGCATGCTGCATCATCCCTACCATTCACGAATTCTAATGTCCACCAAAAGGGTCCACAAATAAAGTTCAGCCCCCAAATAAATGAAAGATCCTTTGGTGTTGTCACCATACGGGTATGTCTCCTTTTAAGCCAACGTCCAAAGGGTCACGCTATGAAAATGCAATCCCAAAGCAGCGCCCAACACCCATTGACTTTTGGTTCTGCCAACATGGTCAAAAAAGAAAAGAAAAAGAACTAAGGCCAAGATTCCACCATGTAGCAACCGAACGGACATATTTTTGGGCCCTTTCGGGGGGGTTCGGTTTTGGGCGCTCCACTCAGATTTTCTCTCAGGGCCGGCGCCGGAAGGATCAGGGCGATAGCCCTGGGCAGGTCCAAAGGAAGCTCAGGTCAACGTCAGGTTTTGATCCAACTATCAGGGCCCCAACAATTTGAATGGGCTGTGGGGTGGTCAACTTCCAACTTCTATCAGGGCACTTTCTAAAAAAGGTAGAACAGGCACTCCCTTTAAAGCATTTAAAGAAATCAAAAAAAGGGGGTTCCCAACAAAAAGACACCGTCGTTTGATACGCTCGTTCCACTCACATACGGCAGTCTTCCCACACCTTCCGATCAGAAACCCGTAGAAAGGAGGGGATGGCCTAGCGGAATCGGTGTCCTTTTTGGTTGCAAATAGATGATGGCCCTGGTAGTTGATTGAAGCACCAGGTAAACCAGGAATCGCCCCTATTTTCAAACCAAATCAACCAAAAAGGACACCATGGCCTCAACGGAATCCGGGAGATTTGGGCCCATCGCTGGGAAAAAAGTTTGGAACATTCCGAGAGTCTCCCTGGTGAGTTTTTTCGCCTCATCCAAACCAGTGGAAGCCATCTTGCAAGGAGATCTGCCCCGGGAGTACACGAGCAGCCACCAAACGTACCACAACTTTTGTCAACAAGGGAGAAACTCGAAGCAAAGTCGCTGAGACCATTCTTCCCTGGTGAGTTGTTTCACCTCATCCAAACCAGGGGAAGCCATCTTCGAAGGAGATCTGTCTTTGGGCGGGTCTCTCAAACAATTGTGCTGTGGATGGTTACAAATCCGTGGGCACCAGTGGCTTCATCCCACAATGGGGGTTTCACGCAGGCTAACTGGTGCAGGATTTTGTTCATCCACGGTATGGTGGGGGGGTCCCTTTCGATTGGTATTCAAAGGAAGCCCAAAAAGAAGCCAACCAAACTTGGGGGGCACTGATTTTAAGAAGCCCATATGGAACCGACAAATCTTGGGCACAGCTTCCTTCTAGCAACCCGAAGGGGTTGCGAGCCTCAAAAAAGTAAAAGGCACGCCCAACATATCCCTTTAAATTCGTGGTCGTCCTTTCGCCTTCCCTTTTGCTTTCACCAGTGAACCGACCTTCCAAAAGGTACCCTCAACAAGACATTCATCCTGGCTCCGTGTGCCAGGAATCCGCCCCATTCAGCGCTTGGTTCGGATGTGGATTCTGTGCAGTTTGATAGTTTGCATCGGAAAGGAACCAATGTGTTAGACCACCTTTCAACGGAACCCCTTTAAGCCATGCCGGACGTTTCAGGGCCCCTTGAAAGCAACCCTGTTGTGAGGGCCCAACAAAAAAATCGGAACCCGTTCTAGCCATGTTTCTTCGAGAATCAAAAAAAACACGTTGAACCCAGCGATCGCAGCGAGGCGCATTGGTCCCGTAAAGCCCGCCCAAAGCCTTCCAACCTAACCAACAAAAAGCAAACTATAAGTGAAAACATCGAGGTAGCGATATCAAAACGAGATGGGGTACTGGATATTCGGGCTAAATATGTACTTGTGTGTTACACATGACCCTTCACAGTATGTGGCATGTGGGGTTCTATCTAGTCGTCCCCAGAAGGGGCCTGTCTCACAAAAGGAAAATGGACCCCCAGATCTTGGCTGGTCGTCTTTTGCTCTCATGAAAACCAACCAAAAGGAAGCCTCCCAACAAGACGGCCAGGAGATGCAGTCGTTGAGAATCAGCCTTTCGCAAACACAAACTGGGCCCGCAAACAAAAAAAAACAAAAACGGAAAAAGGAAGCAAAAGAAGGAGCCAAACCCGAGGAACTCGAAAAGCCCACCGCCAAACCCACTCGACTGGGCCACGCCTTCTGAGCCTTCGGCCTGGAGCAGTGAGCCCAGCCGCTTGGGTGTGGTGGGTTTTTGAGGGCACCACTTTCTGCCTAGACTCTCAACAAATGGAGCTCCAGCGCCATGTTTTTGCCCCAAATGTTGCAAAAAAAAAAAAAGATCCGAAGATTGCCGGTCTCGTCCTTTTGTTCTTTTTCGTTCAACGATTCGGACCCCCAGATCCAGCCGGTCAGGAAAAAGAAACTCGCTCCCATGCACGCAAAGCGTGCACGTTTTGAGGGACATGTCGAGAATGGACGCCCACCGCCTGTCTGAATTTCGGGTTTTGGAAGGTGGCCTCCCTCGGTCAGATGGCCACCCTGAAGGTTGGTTCGCCTCTGCTCTTTTGCAGGGTCTGGGTGAGCTATAATGCTTCACCCAGCTGAAATAAGGTGGTTGAGGGGCTATTCCCCACATAAACCACCCTTTTGGGGTGAGGTCGTGTGAGGTCGATATGATTCACCCAGCAGGGTCCCGTGGGCGAGTGAGCTCTTGCTTGTTCGGCGGGATACTTCTTGTCTCAGCCCACCCTTCAGAAAAACAAACACCGCCTTACCTCCTCCACCTTCCACTTCCACTCCCCCCCCAGTGTTGAGTGACCTTTGGACTCTGAATCAGCACTCCCGGACAAGGCCTACCCTCCAGGTCCTTCTCAGACCATGTCCCTTTCAAAGGGACCAAGTCCCTGCCGAAAAAATCCCGATGTGGACGGTCTGCAGTACTCTTTCTTCCCACCCACCGGGGGAAACAAAAAGAAGAAAGAAAAGGAGAAAAAAAAAAAACGAGGAACAAAAAAAAGAAAAGAAAAGAAGAAGAAAAAAACGCGTTGGTTTCTGCCGATTCGTCTCATGGGCTGAGTCCCCGGCATCCCCGGCCCCAGCGTCTGCTTGAGGTCCTGAGGTAACTCACGCCATGCTGCTTTCTCATCACCGGGCCCGTTGTTTTTTTCTTTTTTCTTTTTTCCCCCCCGATCTTTTGGTTCGAACTTGTGGGTGAAATCCGGAAACCCGGCCAGTGAAACAACTTAAAAGATCTGAGATCACTTTGAAGTACCGCAGAAGTTGGTACGAAAACCAGGCTTTCCAACACGGCCCGGGCACAAACGATGTTTTTTCAAGACTACCGTTGGATACCCTTTTGAGAGATTCACTGCCAAATATTGCATACTCGCTTCTTGTATACTCTACCACGGTTCTTCCTTCTTTCGAGGGTTTCCCGGGGCCTTTCCTGTTCCGCGAAAGGCCAACGACCGCCAATCCTCGTTGGCTCAGATAGTGCGAGAAGCCTGTTGAGATCAAGCTACGGAACATGTCGGCCAGTTTTGGTGGTCCACTTCGGGTCAACTGGGTTCAAAGAACCTGGTAAACGGGCCCCCTGAAGGGGTGACTGTTGCAAGAGAAACACCGAAAGCGGCGTTCCCCGAAGCCATAGAGACCCTAAACCCAAAACCCGACCCCCATTAAAAAAAAAAAAAACGTGTCAAATACTGGCTTTCCTGTGTGTGTGTGTGTGTTTCCATTTGCACCAACCTGAAACATCGGACCATCCAAAAAACGCACGCCGAACTCAACTCAACTTGCTCCAAGCCACACCTAAGACTGCTTAAAACGTGAGTGAAAGTCCAATGGCAACCTTTTTTGGGGGCACCACCAGTGTCCAATTGAGCAGCTCCCACAACCTGACTGTGGGTACCAATGTGGTGAAGGTTTCTGGAAGCCTTACCATCCATGAAACCAGCTAGAACCATGTGCAAGTTTTCGGGTACCCTAGGTAACTGTGGGGTATACACCAAAAACATAAGATTGTCCGACTCTTCATGTGGGGTGTGGGTCAAAAATAGGCACCCAAATGGAAACCAGGACTGAAACTATCAGTTTCTGTGGCGACCCATACCCATATTTAGTCAACCTTGAAATGAGAATCATACTGTGGGTGGTTGCAAACGAATGGCTGATAAACCACCTCTCAAAAAACTTACGTGACGCGGATTTTGCCCGGCCACCCTGGGGACTCCACAGTACATGATGCTTCTTTTCGGCCCTTGATGGTAGGTCCATTACTAGGGGAACCCTCCCAACCAAGAAACGGTGAGAAAGGGCACCTAGCTGGGGGACCTAGGTAACCGAACGGGCCAAAAACACCAACACCAACGGTAAAAAAAATGAAGAAGATGTGATGTCTCATCCCCCGAAGAACCCGAAGAACCAGCACGTCGAACGTCGAGCGTCGAGTGGTTGAGCCTTGGTCACCGTCTCGCCCCAGCTCCACAGGCTCTCGGAGAAAGACCAGTTCTCCTCTGGACGGTGTGTCGATTTCTTTTTGGACGCTACCCTCCCACCAAGTAACATGGAAGTGCGCAGACCCCCTGCAGAAAGAAAAAAGCCAGCTTCCTCTTGGAAAGGGGCTTTACGCACCGCAAGTACCCTTACTTCTTTGCGGCTTTCACGCAAGCCAAAAGGAACCGCTCACTTGTTGCCGGGTCCCCTGAAACGAGACACGCCGCATGGGGGTGTGTCTTTTGGCCTGGCGTACCCCTTTTTGGTGCAAAGATTAACGGAGAAGCCGCCTGAGGTGCCCAAAGCCCAAGGCCAGGCTGAGATAGACCAAATAGACCGAAATGGATCGGTGTGGGCGAGTTGGATGAAACCAGCCTACCAGGTCCTTGCAACTCCTGGTAGCCCCAAAAGGTTCCCGCGGCAACTTTGGGCATCTCCGTGGCTCCCCTCCAACCAGCTGACAAGACGATTCTCTGTTTTTTGTTCCTGCTCCCCTGCTAGAAGTTTGACGTTTAGGGGTTTACTGGAAAGCCCATTTGTTGGCCAAAAGTTCAGACCTAACATTCAAGCAAAATGCACAAAAGTATTCTTGGTAGCTTAGATGCAAGTGTGTGAAAACTGGCGTTATAGGACGCAAAATTATTCTGAGAACCTTGAACTGTTCGGCCAATTTCGGAGAAACACTATCAACCTCGCGAGCCCCCTGAGCTGACGATCTGAAGCGAACCAAGCACTAAGAAAAAGGAGTTTCGGATGCCACCAAGTTTGCTCGCAATTTCAAGGGGCTCAAATAGCCATGGGTCAAAATCCAAATCGTGCTCTGAGTGAACATCCCAATCCCCACTAAAATAGACCAAAATGGGTGGTGCACCTACCCCAAAATGGTACCTTTGGTTTTAACCCACAGCCAAATGAACAATACTTGGACCGAACCTTAGATCTTTGCGCCTGCCTCGAATAGCTGCCTCCCAATACGGTCGGCTTCCTTTTGCTTTCCTCAAACAAGACACACGCACACACACATGTCCAAGTAACATTTGGCTACTTTCGGAAGGCTCCACCTGGGTAAGCGATAATAATTCACCAGAAGCCGAACAAAAACATCATGGGGTTTCGCGATGCCGTGATTTGAATTGCTCGGGCCCAGCTCGGAAAAAAAAGAAGGTATGCCTTGAAACAGGAATCACATTTCTTTGGGGCTTGGTCTGGTCGGTGGGGGAAGTCTTTGACAACTACTACCAAATGAGTCTTTTAAAGCACACATGTGGGTCTGTGCCGTTTTAGTCCCCTGTTTCAAGTCGTTCGTTTTCTGTGGGAAGCCACACAGAAAAACTTAAAACCCACCCAGGGTGGTCCAAGACCACTTTTTTTTCTCCCACACCACATGGTCATGAAGCTTCAGAGCGGTCGGATCTGAAGCCCCGAATTCTGATGTCCACCAACGGGTCCGAACGAACTTCTCTAAAAATTCGGGGTCCGTGTCCTGAAATCTTGTAGGTGTCCTTTTGGCTTTGCACACACCAACTGGGGGTTGATCTATATTCCTGTCCCCCAAATGACCATGGGTAACTTTTCCCATGGGGTGAGTGAGGTGAAAGGGAGATCCTTTTCTTGGCGGTTTCCAAAAAAGGTCATCCCATGTTCATCGGACCTGTTCATTCAACTCCCGCAACTGAAGGCGGAAAAAAAAAAACTGTTGTTGCTGTTTGGTTTGTTGTTTTTTGGTTTTCCTGAAAATACCAACTAAACCATGGATCCAGTTTGACATCTTCTGCCCCTTGCCCTCCAGCCACTCGGCCACTCGGCCACTCTCCTCCGCCTTCTTCTCAGGCTGCGTCGTGCCCTGGCACCGTGGCGTTGCAAAGACTCGGCTGGGCCTTGAAACCTCCGGGAAATTATCCAAGAAATCGGCCAAATACCTGCGAAAACCCGGGCTTTGATCTCCTGGAGATTCAGCCACAACTAAGGGTTCATATGTGGGCATATATGCATTCAGCCTTACGCTGGGACTTGTGCTTTTGCTGGGACGGGTACTTGCCAAACAAAACAGATCGAGCCACATCTGGGTATGAGTCTCAAATGGGCACCTCTTCGCTCGGTTGCTTTCTGCTCCCCTGCTAAAAGTGACTAACTTCTAGTGGTTTCATACGGAAAACCCATGAGTTGGCAAAAACAGTTGTTCAGTCCCAACATGGAGACCTCTTCGGACAGATTTATTTATGTCCACCCACCATCTGGGATTCTCCCCCCACAACTCATGGCCCTGGATTCCTCCGAAACGGATGGGGCCTTCCGATCCGAAACGGGCTGGAGCCGGCCTTGAAAAGAGAAAAGATAGAAAGAAAAGAGGCAACATACTCTCCCAACAAAAATAGAACCTGAACAGGGGTCCCCCCAAAGGGAAAATGGCGTTCCCCGTCCTTCTGTGGTTCTTTGTGTTTCTTTGGGAGGAAAAGTAACCCGAACCCAGGAATCCAAAGTGATCTTCCTTCGAAATCCGCATGCCGAACAAGAGAAACCGAAAGCTGATTTCAGGTCGACGAAACTTTGCAAGCGAAATGAAGCCAATCCTTGGCCTCGGCAAAAGTTTTGAAGAGCATCCCGCCCGAGTCCAATGCATCTTGCCAAGGCGGGACGAGTAAAGTTTTGAACAGGATCTCACTTGGCAGTTTGGGCCCCATATGTTTTTAAATGTTTTTTTTTTCAAAAAACTGGTAGAATCTTGACTAAGAATGGTTACCACTGGGCAACCAGAAACTCATCCGTTCTGCTTGCGATCCGTCGCCCGGTGCCGTAGCGACCGCGTTTTGCGCTCCGCAGCCGCCTCCCCGACGACCGACTCCTGCAGCGTCTGGCCCCACCTCGAAGTTTCGAAGCGCCCAAGCAGTGGACAACCAGTGGGTCTCTTTTTGGGAAACAAAAGGAAAACCAAAGGGAATGTACAAAAGTTCATTTGTTGGATTCCCTTCTTTGTTTTTTTTGCCTTTTTTGGGGTTGCAAAGGGAAACCAAAACAACCAACATAGTTGGGGTCCCCAAATAACTTGCGATCGGCTCGATTAGCAGGGAATTGATTGGAAACCCCTCGAAAATCCACCCCCGAGATGGTTTCCTTTCAGGGAATCCCCTTCCGGTCCATTCCCAACACCCGGAAGGTCATTCCCCACTGAGCGCCAGCAAGAAAAACATGGAGATCTACCCTGTCCACGTTGCCATGGAACCTGACTGAGGAATCGGTCCTGGAAAACTTGTTTCCTGCAAAAGAGACCCTAGTCAAATGGGTTCGACAGGAGATTGAATTGCAGGTGCCTTTTATCTCCTTTCGGCGTGTTTTAGTCTTCCTCGGGACAAATTCGCCACGGAAGCGCGACAAGTCTAATTTTGTGTCAGCGGTCCAATTGATAGGCTTTCCTTCGAAACAGTGGGTAGCCACCTTGCTTGCTACTGTGCAACTTCGTTGCTTGGATTCGGAGGCCTTTCGTTTTTTTTCTTTGGGGGATTGAAACTTCTCCCTTTGGGGCCGCACGAGTCGTCTCCTGTTGGCGTTTTGGCGTGGGGACACATCAGCTTCCCTGGTGGTTGAGTACCGTGCTAGCCACGTTCCCGATCTCTCAGCAGCAACTAGCGCTAACATTGGTTCCTGCGCCTTCATCTTCAATGGCACGTGTCAAATGAGTGGCAACAAGGAATTCTATAAATGCCTCCTCCGTGATTTGCTAGTGGCGCATCTGCGTATGGTTCGCATGGAGTAGCACGTGGGGTGGCAAAGTTTGAACAGCAACTGCAGGCGGCGGTCCCCATTTCGAAGTTGGGTGCGACATTGGTTCACAAAGACGTCCTTCGCTTGCTCAGCTTTCTTCACAGCTGAAGCCATTGGAACAAGTCACTGCATCAATTGACTTCAGCATCTTAGTAGCCTAAAAGTGTAGCCAGCACTTGCTGCTTGAGAGCTTGCATGAGCAGCTCCATATTTACTAATGCTAGATCAGAAACACGTCGCACTCTGCAGCTTATCTTAAGCCATCACTCGGGGAAAAACTGAAAAAACCAAAAAGGTTTCGGCGTTTGGGGCGGCTTTCAGGGGGGGTTCCAGGGAGTTCCCGATCCGGATACCACACGGGCTTAGGGAACCCCTGATTGCCCACGCCCTTGACTGCGCGGGTCCGACTCCTCAAAAAAAAAATCGACCGGCCACCCATATCTTCCGAGTTTGTTTCATATCTCCGCACACAACATATGTCTGGAAACCCCAGGAAACGTGAAAGGACTTCGTCGTTCGGCAAAAGTGCACGTGGCTGGGTGTGTCTCAAAAAATTTGGCCGTTGACCGGTGTTGGACCTCCAAAAAAGTAAAGAGTTCCTGTTGATAGTCCTGTTGGTTTCCTATGAAACCCAATGAAAAACCGGGCCTGGCGCCCAAAAAACACGCCCGTCTTGTTTGCCTCGGCGGCGACTCCTTGGGGTGCCCGGGGTCCCAGGCTGCCAAATGCTGGCACCCACCGACTGCAGCTGCTCCTGAGCCTCCGAAAGAGCCGAGGAGCCGCCCGGTTTTCCGCCGAAACGACGTTTGTTTCACTGGAATGGACTGGTTTTTGGGGGGGATTTCGGTGTTTTTTGCTCCTTGCTTTACCCAATACCACAACCTGTGTTTTTCTGTGTAAAGGGATTTCGGAGTTGTTTTTTCCTTGGTGTACCCATACCGTCCAGGTCAAGTCAAAGAGTTCTCTACTGAGTTGTGTTACTTGGGGACCCCCTGTTGGTTGGTCCTTTGGTTCTTTTTTGCGACCCAAAAGTGGGACTGACATCTATGAAGGTTGCACGGGTTTGGTCGTCTTATTTCAGCTCCCCTCAGAAAGGGTGGTTTGGAGCCGAATCGGTGGTTTGGAGGTTCAGGATGGTTTCCGACTTGCGCCTTACAAGAAACAGGGACCCGTTCAAATCCCCACACCACCCATCCAAGCCACCAACCAAGGGTTGCCTGATTATTTGGGGACCCCAGCTATGTCAGCTGTTCCGTTGGTAGCCCTTTGCGACCCAAAAGGGAGTGCCCCGGAAAAAAAAAATAAAAAAAAAATCACATGGTTATGAAGGTTCTATAGGGGTTACCATAAACCCTGCACCAGGTAGGAAGCGAACCACCGACTAAAATGGCCCTCAGCTTTTGCGAGGCTCAGATGGGAACGCACAACAATGGGCTCTTTAAAACCCGCAAAACGCCCTTAAAACCATGGCACGCCCACTCAACATTCAGCCCCCCGCGATCAAGCGGATTGGCCAAACAAGCCGACCCGAACTCTCTGCCTGCCACTAAAATTCAGCTTCCCTCAAATTGGTGGTTTCGATTGGTGGTTTCGATTGGTGGTTTCGAGGTTGGTTTCTCTTTCACCCTCTTCAAGAACCAGGCACCCGTTCAAATCTCCACAAACCACCAAGAGTTACCTAAAAAATTGCCCAAACCGGTTTAAGAAGTGACCCAAAAGTCTGGAAACTCGAAGGCTCAGAAGTCGGTGTCCACCAACATCCCCCCCCCAGCCTTGCCCGCGAGCTCCGACACCTGACGAACGAAAAGGAAGGGAACTCAGCTGCCCAAAGGACCCAGAACTCGAAGGTTCACCTTTTGGCACTAGCAACACTCGCTCGCTTTCTGCTCCCCGGCTAAAAGTGAATAACTTTTAGTGGTTTAATACGGAAAACCCGTTAGTTGGCCAAAAGCTAAAGTCCTAACATCCAAGCAAAATGCACCAAAGAACATCGGAAAACCCAAAGGTCAAAAGGTCGGCTTTGGACAAGCGAGGGAAAACTCGGGCTGCGCCCAAGTCTAAGAAGTGCCCCGAATGAACCTCCCCGGAACCCAGGACTCTCTAAGACCCCATAGCTCTCGCTGGTCACAGACATTCTTCGGGTGCAAAATGCCAAAAGGAGGGGAAAGCTGCCCGGCCCTGTCTTTACAGGGAATCAACTCATTCCAGGGTTTCTTAGGTTCCATCCACAGTAGGGATAGACCAACAAACCATGGTTTCCCATGGCTCCAAAGCGGTGCAAGATTGCGTCCACTTACAGTATCTCGTCCCCTGAATTCTCGTTCTCCATACCCAGAGGCTCCGATCGGCTTCGGCTTTCAATGGAAGACCCGACCCCTCCATTACACACCCCGAAGGTGGTTCTGGGTCTCGAAACCAGGTTGATTGAATCGGGAGCCTCTGGGTAGGAAAAATAACTGCGCAAGGAGAATGATTAAAAACAAAAAAGGCCCTCCCAAAAAATCCCGCAGTGAGAAGTACTCCTTCCCTTCCATGGGCACGGGTCCTTCCAGCCCGAAGCCCAGCCAGCCGGCACGTCAAGCCCAGCCAGGCGCCACTCTCACAAAGTCAAAGCGTCATTCCTCCACCAATTGGTTCTGGCCATTTGGCCCTCTGGCCAACAAGGTGCCGCCTCGTCGCGCAATGGCTCTGGCTTTTGCGGACCTGGAGCTTGTTGCGCCAAGCTTTCCGCAAATCCAAAAAATCCGAGAAAGCGAGGTCTGGGAGCAGCTGTTCAGCCTGCATCTGCTGGAAGATTCCATCCATCCACGCTGTCCGACTCCATGCAAGCCGACACCGACCAAACACTTCGTCTTCGCCTTTGCAGCGAAGTTGTAGCTCAACCTCGAACCCCCAGAAACGCTGGTACGATCGAGGACCAACAAATGAGTTGTTCGGGGTTCCTGTCATCCACTTGTCCAGTAGCTCTTTTGCCCCCTTGTTCGCAAGCCCGCCAATAACCATATGTGTTTCTCGCAAAGAAGAAAAACAATCTCTCGTGGTGGTTTTCGAAAGCATGGCCAAGAACAACCACGAAGGCCCCTGGGGCGCGTCTTCAAATTCGGGGAACCCCATGGCGGAGTCCGTTAGGTTCCTTTCAAAATACGGAAATGGTTATCTTCCAGGTGCTGCCCCACGCAAGAAAGGGTAACCCCGAAAGGGTAACCAAACATTAACCCCAAAGTAGAAGAAGGGTAACCCTTGGAGAAACAGTAACCCTGATTACTTGACCAGACTTAGACCACCTGCAAAAAAGTGAAACTGGTTGCCTTTTGAAAGGAAAAATGCAGGAAACCCCAAAAAATGCAAAAACAAATAATGAAAAGGTCCGCAAAGTCTGGCCATGTCTGGGGTGCTCTCACAAAATGGACAGGCCCATTCCAACGCCCAGGCCCGGTCTGCCTCGGTCAAGGGCTGCTGGGCCTGCTCCTGGTTTGCTCCACGCCAATTGAGCTGACAGGTTGCCAGAGTCAAAAGGACATGGCGGCTGTGTCTGACTCCCTCAGAACAGCCGGAAGCTCCCCCAATTGGACATGGTAGCTGTTTCTGACCACTCCCTCAGACTAACAGCCCACCACTCCCTCAGACTAACAGCCGAGTCAACGATCCTGGCAGCTTCCATCGAATCGCACAGGGGAGGGCAAAATAAGGGGCGCAACAAAAAAGAGGGGTACCCTTTGGGCTTCCATTTGCGCAAACCCGAAAAGCGTGCTCACAAAGAGAAGTACGAACAAAGTAGTGAGTCCACTTTATTGTTGTGCTACATTTGCATTGATTCCCCAATGTCCCTGACAATTGGACCATAGACTGCTAGACATTTTGACCGAGCTCTTTGTGGTTCCCATCCTGGGAATCCTTCACACATACCCAGGGCTCGCAAAAGACGTTCTATTGTGCAGCCCCCTACTAAAAATGAACAGAACCCATGAATCCTTCTCATGCTTACCACTTCCCCTTTGACGGGTTTTTTCTCTTCCCTTGAGAAGCAAACCCTTCTCCGCTTCGAGTCAGCTCTTCTCTTCATAGTCGGTGCCATGGTTACAAGAAGGGCACGAGGGAGTTCAGGGCCGGCTGGAGAACTGGATTTCTCATGGCTGGGCGTGGGGCCGGATTGAGTTCCCCTCCCAAAACCAAGAACCTGCACACCCTAAAAGAGATGCAGGAGGCCAAACCGTTGGTGAAACCAAGTCACTCAGATGGCTATGGGTCAACATAGGGGCCCAAAATGGGTTGCCCTGTGAAAAGGAAAGTAGACGAACACCTGCGTAAGCCTAGGTCTTGATTTTTGAGCCACACTCAGAAGTCTTGCCTCGGGGCTCGCTCAACGGTCTGGCATTCCATCTGGCTGTGTCAAACCAACCTCTGTCCCCCTCGTTGGCCCGCTCTTCGAGTGGCACGGATTGAGGGAATGACCAAACACAAACTGGGCAGTCCGTTTTCTGGTCCACTAAAAGTTCAAGTTGCGGGTTAAAGATCTGGGCTGTGACCAAAGGATTAGATGGGAAAAGTGACCCATGGTCATCTAGGTCCTGCAGTAGAGAGGTTAGAGCAAGGGTACCAACTTTTTCTGTAGTCTATTTCAGTAGGGGAACCCTCCCCAACAAAAGGTGAGAAAGGGCACCAATTGCTGGGGGACCTAGTCATTTGGGGGCCGAACGGAATGTTGATCAAGCCCCATCTAACAACCTGAGGAGCCGGATGGAAACCACCAAGTCAACCCGCTTGTGGCTTCCGTCCCCGTCCCCTTCCGCAAGGCTCGGACATTCCTCTTTTCTGGAGTTGGTACTGCGGTTGTCTGGTGTCCAAGGAAAACCAAGAGGAACCCCCTTGCGCCGTTTTTGGGGATCCAAGCTCAAAAAAAAAACACTCGCGTGTGTGTTTTTGGTGGGTAGTGGTAGTCCCGCCTTCAAGTTGGGCTTCCCCAACTTGTAAAACCCCAACTTGCCATCCCGGGGGGTCCGACCCCCACTAAACCCGCGAAAACCTGCGCCGCGTACATCCGTTCGCGAAAACGACGTCCTGCGCTCGCTCGAAGAGCTTCTGGGTCCCGCCCTTGGCCGCCGCCAGGGCGGCCAGGGAGTCGCGCCTGGCGGTCTGGCAGTGGGGGGGGGGGGGCTGGGCTTGGGGTGGGGGTCCAATGGGGGTCCAATGGGGGTGGCTCAAAACGGGGTGACAAAAAAATGGGTTGCCCTGAGCCACACCCAAATCTACACGCAGCTTGGAAACCCGGCAAACTGGTAAGGGACCGGGTTTTCAAACGGGCGAAGACGCGGATTCCAGTCAAAGTCGCACAAGGTCTTTTCAAACGCGCATGGGGATAGTTCAGTCCTGGAGGTCTCTCTTGGCTCCTTGAGCGGGGAAGATCGCTCCGCCCGTTGGCTCTCACGCTGGAACGCGCCTGAAGGTCGACAGGGTCTCCTCCGCCTGCCCGGTGACCTGGCGCCGTTGTCTCGATGAAGCCGGTGCCGTTTCTGGAGGGCAAATTTCGCAGGTGACTGGCCCCATTCTTCCACCAGAATCAAAGTCACCCCCAAGGAGTAGGTTAAAGGGAACCCAGCCCAGTTTGTGACCCCAGAAACAGTCAAATTAATGACCTCAGTGAGACCATCTGGGAACCGTGTCGGGTGAAGTTCCCCAATCTCGGGTGAAGGGCCCCTGAAGACACATGGCTGTGGCTCAAAAAACCGGTACCAAAATGGAACCCTTGGTAAGTGGAAACATGGACCAAAACTTGCGTAACCCCTCCTGTTCAATTTTGAGCCACACCCACATGCCCAAATTGTACCCAGAAAGGAAAAAAGGCGCCTGCGTTGGGGTACGCTGCACCTCCTCCCCGCCCCCTCCCCCACCCCCTCCCCCCGCCCCCACTGCATTTCCACTAAGGTCGCACAACGGGAATCTTGACGGTCGGTCGCATTGCTATTTGGCGCAAAAAATACTTCGCGCCCTAAGCCCCTTGCCAGCTAAGCTACAGCACCGCTGATTTTGGCGAGTGTTGGTCGTACTCTGGCTCGTTTCTGGGACAAAACAAAATGCTGGGGCGGCTGCTTCAGCTCTGCAACAAGCCCCAACCCCTTCATCTTGGGAGGTGGATTCTTTTTGGATTCTTTTTTTGGGGGGGAGGGGGATTCCTTATGACTCATGTCGACAGGATGTTGCAAAGGAGTGCCCCCACCGCTTTAAGCGATTTCGTCTTGAATCGGACACCCATCAAAATCAGCCTGAGGTTCTGCTTCATCCTGGGTTCCCATGAAATAGTTACCTCTTATGGTGGTTCCCATCTATGTCAACCCATTGATAAGCCCCTCCTATTCAGAGGGTGGCGGGGGCGCCACTAACCATCAGGAAAACGGAGCGATTCGGAAATTTTGGGGGGTCCAACCAAAGAGAACGATACACGCATTTGGTTCGAGATTTGGATTGGGCTCCCTGGATAGGTGCGAGCTCAAGCTGCTCGGCTTACCCCGGAAAACTCGCAAACCTCGCTCTAACTATGAGGCACCAGCCTGGTCCCTTGCAAAGGAAACGGTACATCATGCCCACACAATCATCATGCAAGGCTCATCCAACAAATACATAGACACGTGTGTGTATATATATATATGTATATATGGATATGTGTATATGTGTATAAGTGTATATATGTATATACGCATATACGTATATGTGTATATATGTATATATGTATATACGTATATGTGTATATGTGTATGTGTGTATATATGTATATATGTATAAATGTATATATGTATACATGCCTGTATGTATATGTGTGCATACGTATATGCGTATATACGTATATATGTGTATCTGTATATCTGTATATCTGTATATATGTATATATGTATATATGTATATATGTATATATGTATATATGCTTGTATGTATATGTGTGCATATATGTACATATGTCTATACATGCATATCAATATATATATATATATATATATGTGTGTGCATGCATATATATATATATACATATGCATATATACGCATGCCACCCGCCATGTCCCTATGCAGTTCACCGATTCCCGCGCCTCATCAGCACTGATGCTCCTCAACGCTTGGTCCAATGGTCCAACCCAAGCCACGCCCTACCCGCAAGCACTGTGATATGTCCACTAGGCCTTGTCTTGCAATAAAACCCGTGGCTTGTCTATGGCTTCCCTTTGAAAGCAACCTAGAAGGGAGTCCCTCCAAACCGACATACCTACTTCTCTGATACCAGGGCTGTTCCACATGCAGAGTTGGCCACTCTGATTTTCCATGTCGATTGCAAAGCTGCCAAGGGGGCCAAATCCTGTCAAAGCCCAAGGTAAGAATCTTGCGGATTGCCTTCGAAGAGCCCATGTTGGGAAGATCCAGGTCTATAGAAATCAGGATCCAAAAAGCCGCTCGTTTCTCTGGGAAAGAGTAGGTTTTGGCTGATGTTGAAGATACTCCTTGGGCAACTTGCCCATTCAAACACAAAGCAAACACAAGGTGCACCTGGGGTGGATAAAACCGGATTTGAATACTGGGATAAACCAAACTGGTGCAGGAGTTTTCCTGGAAACGCCGTGGATTGAGGGAGCAACGAGCTCAAATGAACAATATCAAGATGACGAAAATGGTCAAACTCATAATTTCTCACTCAGCGTCCCACCCGAAGTTAGTTAGCCTGAATGCGAACTATGTCCACAGAAATTCCAACGCGTGGCCCAAGAAACCTGCCAGGCGAACCAACAAATCTTCGCTGTCACAAGCTTATTTCGCCAGGACGCGGAGGATTGGGTGGGCAGAACTCCCTCAGTGAGATCTCCAGGGCCCCATGGTCCATCCATGCTTGATCGGGATATAGAAAGCCCATGGGCCAAGCAGCTGGGGTTGAAGTACAATTCCAGGGGTACAGTCCAACCATTCTTTCCAGGGATCCTTTTTTTTTCAGGAAACCATCAAACATGCAGGGAAGCCGCTGGTGATTGAAAAGAACGATGGTTGAAAAGAATGGGGAATCAACCCCTAGAACAATAGGAATTGGGAGCCCCAAAATGGATTTCGGTATCCTTTTGGTGTCCCTTTTGCTCACTTCCGATCGAGTGGATTGCCAAACTTGTTGCTTGCCACTAAAATGGTCCAAGCCCAAACAGGATAAAGTCCAGGAACTCAGGGAGTGAGCTTATATGTAAACCATCCCAAAGAGGGTGCCATCCGCATTAAAAAAAAAAAAAAACGAGCCACCCATATCCCTTGAGCCCCCGGTTTTCCCCATGTCCACGTATGGGGCGGCAAAATCACCTATCCCATGATACCCCAAAATTAACCTTGTCTTCCATGTGCAGTTTCGTCCCGTTGAGAAAATATGTCTAGTGAAATCGATTCCCTTAAAAACCAACAGGGGAAATTGTGCACGGGTAGATCTCCCTCTACAATAAGACCGTACCACATGGCTGTGTGCTTAACGGACCCACTTCGGTCTTCGTGTTGATCTCCTAAGCCACCAAGAAGGTACCCCCAAGAAAAAAGGTACCCCCCCGAACAAGAGATACCAACAAAAAATACAAATAAAAAAGAACAACAAACGTACCCCCATGTACCCCCCAACAAGACCCCACGAAAAATCAGGGGAAACCCAAGGGATCGAATTTCACCCCCAAAGCCCGGGGCGGCTTCCGCGCGCGTTTCTTCCGTCCTCACGGCCTTCACCACATTGTCCACCTGGCTGGCCGCCCGCGCCGCGCGGTCCACCTCGGAGGTGGAAATGTGTGGCGCGCGCTCGGCGGGCGCGCGCGCGCGCGCCGAGGTTTTTTGTTTTTTTTTTGGCTTTGGCCTGAGCCCAAGGGCGCCATGTGGGGTTTTGGTGTACTTTGATTGACCTTGGCTTGAGTGTAAGGGCGCCATGTGGGCTTTTGGTGAACTTTGATTGACCTTCCAGCCAAACCTTTTTGAACCTGAGCAGATTTTGTGGGATTGGCGTCACAGGCCCAAGGGCGCCGTGTGGGTATGGCTCAAATTTAAAGAGCTACGGTTACGGAAAGGGGGGGGGTTGGTGATGGGGGGATGGAGGGCGATGGGGGGGATGGGGGGGGATGGGGGTACACAGGTTTTAGTCTTTGGTTCCATTTACCAAGGTGCCATTTTGGTATTTTTCTTTGTGGACACTGGAAGGGGAGCAAACATTTAAATCTGAGCAGATTTTGTGGGGATGTGCCACAAAATCACAATAAGCGAAAATGTGAGATGTTTCCCAACAACAACCATGTTTTGGTGAACTTTGATTTACCTTCCCTCGAGAAGAGGTTCAAATCCAAATCCAAACCAACTAGGGGTTGCCTCGTATACTCCCCCAGCCTTTTCACGTGGAACCTGACGTTCGGGACCTGGTCCCTGTGAAAGCATGTCCAAACCAGGACCCCCTGAACGTCAGGTGCAATGTTCATTGGTGGGAGGGTGACTGGGCTGTCCGATTTCTGATGCCCTGCTAAAAGTGAATCCCTTGTTGCTGAAATTCGGAAATGAAGCACTAAACAATAAAAAGAACTAAAAACCTAAGGGGATGGTTGGGAACCACTAAGTTCAGAGAGGGCCCCTTGAGGGAAAAGGGAAAAACCCTCAAAAGAGAGGACTAAGGCAGTTGAACAGCTGTTGAGTCCGATCCCAAAGAATCAAGGGTGGGGCGATTCAGCCCCTCTCTCTCCTTCTCTCTCCACACAAGGAACATAGGACCCAATTATGTGTCCCCCAGGGTTTCCCGCAAACGAACAGGGCCCCCTAATAATAAAGATGTGTTTTCTTTTTCTTTTTCCGGGGGACCAGCTTATTGTTAGGGGGACCGTTTTAATATCAGGGCAACAGGACTAAACCTTCAACTAATCTACTTGGCTTCAGGGCTGCTTGTTTAAACAGATCTTGCCCAAATTTCGGGGCCTTTTCAAAGGTGGTGTTTTTTCACTAGTTGGGCTACAACCTCTCAGAAAAACCCGAAATACTCTATTGTCTTAAGGCTGAGGGCGGGCTGAGGGTGTTTAGAAGTTCTTCATGGGTAAAGGTCGGCTTGCCAGTTTCGGGGGTAAACTTTGAGCCATAAGAAACAAGAAAACAACGGACCCCCAAACAACTCGGGATCCCAACAAAAGCTCGGGATCGACAACTTTGACCCCCACCCCCCCCCCACCCCCCCCCCCAAAAAAAACAAAAAAACAAAAAAAGGAAGCAACACACACACACAAGAAAAAGAGATTAGAAAAAAAGGGGACGGCGCCGGGGGCGTTCTCTTCGCATAAGCCTCCCGGCCCAGCCGGGAATGCGCCGCAGGCCCAGCTCGCACAGCAGCGCCTGGGATTCGACCGACGGATCGCTCCCCGCTCCGACGAATCCTTCGCCGTACGAAGGGGAGCTTCATATGGCGGGGTCGAAAATATGTACCCCAACATATGAGGGGTCCTAACTCTTAGAGGATAAAGAGGAAATAAGTAAAGGATCAGCAAAACCAGGTCCTATCTACCCAGGGACTCAAAATGCTCCTCAAATGGCTGTGGAAACGTCAAAAATAAGGTACCCCCAAATGGGTTGCCCTGGGAAGTGGAAACATGGACCAAAACTTGCGGTCCAATTCCTGGTGGTTTAATTTTGACCCATCACCCGGGTAGATAAAGGTAAAATAATAATCCCGGCAATCAATGTCGGCCGCCTTTAAATAGAGAGTTAGGAGCCCTCTAAGGGAATGACCCAGGGGCCCGGGTGTTGGATTCGAATGCAGCGGTTTTGGGGGGATTCCCAAAAGAAGGAAACCAGAAGAGGTTTCTGGGTAGCTTGCCCTCTCACACAGAATTCCCTCAGATCTCGATCTCCAGGCAATCCGCATGGTCCATCCATGTATCGGGCTATAGAAAGCCCAGAAAAAAAAGACCGAAACAGCTGGGCTTGAAGTGCAATTTTCAAATTCCAGTCTTTCCAGGGATTATTCTTTTCTTTTAGAAAACCACCGGAAAAAACCTGGGAAAACAGCGAGCGGTTTTTTTTTGGAAATGACGGTGGTTGAAAAGAATGGGGAATCAACCCCTAGAACCCCAGCAAAAGCCGAGGTGTTGTTTTTTGCCGGGTGCGTGGAAAACAAAGGGGGACCCCAAGCAAAAAATAAACGAGAAGGGGAGCTCAGTAGGGGCCCTGAGAAATGGAATGATATTGAAATGAACCATGTAAGGGAAGCCTGGGTTCATTCCCTCATCCCTATCGCACCGGCAAGTCATGGGGAGTGTGGATCTCTGCGGTTGGCTTATTGGATCTGTCACCTGGTGGATCTCCGCTTTTGTGGTTTGGGATCTCCCCCGTTGCTTGGTGGCTCTTTTTCCTGGATCTGTGTGTTTTCTTTCGTTCACCCTTGTGGATATGTATTTGTGTTGATTTTGTTTAACAAAAAAAAAACGTGCCAATGCTTTGTTGGATTGTTGTGGATTTCTTTGTGAATCTTGCTTGTTCTTTTTTCCGGATGCCTGGTCCCTTAGTACTCTTGTATCATTTCATCCGCTCCACATTTCTCAGGGTCCTTCGACCATATCGCGGGGATCCTGGGCTTGATCACCTCCGGTTCCTCCAGTTCCGCCGGCACCGACAAAGCCCCGCTTCCGCTTTGCCCGAGGCTCGAAGGCCCAAAATGGGAAGCAGAAGGCAGATGGCTGTGGCTCACAAAACCGGAATACCGAAATGGCGTGCCCTGGGTGGAAACATGGGTACCAAAACCTGCGGTTTGCCCCGATCGTTTAATTTTGAGCCACACCCAAATCGAGATAAACGGCGGCTGTGGATGTGGACCGGGGCCATGGGGGTCTTGAGTTCAACCCAGACTTCCGCTCGCCCCACTTCAACCGCCGAACACCGAGAAGCAGCCCCCACTCCACCAAAAAAAAAACAGGCCACACCAAGAAGAAGCCCCTGAGGCTCGCACGTTGCAGAAGGAGAGGCAGTTGTGATGAATCAGATCGTAGTCACCTCCCTGCCTCGGTCGGGTTGAGCCAAATTGAATTCGCCTGGATCCATTCACCCATATTCGCCCTAATCGATCCGCAGGTTGCTAAAATCGAAAGGAAACAGAAGGACTTCCCAACCCGTTGCCCAGTGGCCACGTGGAAGGCCTGATAAGTGGTCCGAATGAGTGCTGCTCCGAAATGGCTAGAGATTCGCAAACAGCTTCTACCCAAAGCTTGGTCGTCTTTTAACGGATAGACACTGCCAACTCAAACCCTCAACTGGGAGTCCGCTCTTAGAAAAAAGAATCGGTTCACCCAGGATGCTCTTTCTTTCTCGAAAGAGGGCATCTCATCCGGAAAAGGGGTTTGTACCGGCGGGAACATGAGAAAACATCACGTCTGAAGCGTGAATCCCAGAGCACTCAGTCTTTGTGGGCAGGGCCCCCCTTCACAATTCAGCTTCCTTGCAGGATTCATCAACTTGTCAGACTCTTAGCCAGGTTGCCCCCAAACAGTGAAAGAGTCCATTTACTTCACGTGGGACGCTCTTTTTAAGAGAGGTTCCTGAACTCCAGGGCTAACCATCGATTGACGTGTCTTCACTTTTCAGTTTTCCCATCACCAAAGTGGACAGACTACAGCATTGCGGCTCGGACTTGTGGTTTGGAAGTGTCCCTGGGGGCACCCAGTAACCCAAGGATTTCTTTCGGGACGGTGTTTTTTTCTGTTATTCCGCTTCTTCCGTTTCTTTTGTTGTTGTTCTTTTGTTTGTTTCTTCCGGTTCTTTTATTATTGTTCTTTTGTTTTTGTGTCTTCCGTTTCTTTTATTATTGTTCTTTTGTTTGTTTCTTCCGGTTCTTTTTTTGTTGTTCTTTTGTTTGTTTCTTCCGGTTCTTTTATTATTGTTCTTTTGTTTTTGTGTCTTCCGTTTCTTTTTTGTTGTTCTTTTGTTTGTTTCTTCCGGTTCTTTTATTCTTGTTCTTTTGTTTTTGTGTCTTCCGTTTCTTTTATTATTGTTCTTTTGTTTGTTTCTTCCGTTTCTTTTATTATTGTTCTTTTGTTTTTGTGTCTTCCGTTTCTTTTATTATTGTTTGTTTTTGTGTCTTCCGTTTCTTTTATTGTTGTTCTTTTGTTTTTGTGTCTTCCGTTTCTTTTATTATTGTTTTGTTTTTGTGTCTTCCGTTTCTTTTATTATTGTTCTTTTGTTTGTTTCTTCCGTTTCTTTTATTATTGTTCTTTTGTTTTTGTGTCTTCCGTTTCTTTTATTATTGTTCTTTTGTTTTTGTGTCTTCCGTTTCTTTTATTATTGTTTTGTTTTTGTGTCTTCCGTTTCTTTTTTTATCGTTCTTTTGTTTTTGTGTCTTCCGTTTCTTTTTTTGTTGTTCTTTTGTTTGTTTCTTCCGGTTCTTTTATTATTGTTCTTTTGTTTTTGTGTCTTCCGTTTCTTTTATTATTGTTCTTTTGTTTTTGTGTCTTCCGTGTCTTTTATTATTGTTCTTTTGTTTTTGTGTCTTCCGTTTCTTTTATTATTGTTCTTTTGTTTTTGTGTCTTCCGTTTCTTTTATTATTGTTTTGTTTTTGTGTCTTCCGTTTCTTTTATTATTGTTCTATTGTTTGTTTCTTCAGTTTATTTTATGATTGTTCTTTTGTTTTTGTGTCTTCCGTTTTCTTTTTTTTTTGTTCTTTTGTTTTTTGTGTCTTCGTTTCTTTTATTATTGTATGTTTTTGTAGTCTTCCGTATTTTTATTATTGTTCTTTTGTTTTTGTGTCTTCCGTTTCTTTTATTATTGTTCTTTTGTTTGTTTCTTCCGGTTCTTTTATTATTGTTCTTCTGTTTTTGTGTCTTCCGTTTCTTTTATTATTGTTCTTTTGTTTGTGTCTTCCGTTTCTTTTATTATTGTTCTTTTGTTTTTGTGTCTTCCGATTCTTTTATTATTGTTCTTTTGTTTTTGTGTCTTCCGTTTCTTTTATTATTGTTCTTTTGTTTTTGTGTCTTCCGTTTCTTTTATTATTGTTCTTTTGTTTTTGTGTCTTCCGTTTCGTTTGTTTTTGTTTGTCCGTGTTTGTGTCTTCCGTTTCTTTTATTATTGTTCTTTTGTTTTTGTGTCTTCCGTTTCTTTTATTATTGTTCTTTTGTTTGTTTCTTCCGGTTCTTTTATTATTGTTCTTCTGTTTTTGTGTCTTCCGTTTCTTTTATTATTGTTCTTTTGTTTGTGTCTTCCGTTTCTTTTATTATTGTTCTTTTGTTTTTGTGTCTTCCGATTCTTTTATTATTGTTCTTTTGTTTTTGTGTCTTCCGTTTCTTTTATTATTGTTCTTTTGTTTTTGTGTCTTCCGTTTCTTTTATTATTGTTCTTTTGTTTTTGTGTCTTCCGTTTCGTTTGTTTTTGTTTGTCCGTGTTTGTGTCTTCCGTTTCTTGTATTTATTGTTATTTTGTTTTGTGTCTTCGTTCTTTTATTATTGTTCTTTTGTTTTTGTGTCTTCCGTTTCTTTTTTTGTTGTTCTTTTGTTTGTTTCTTCCGGTTCTTTTATTATTGTTCTTTTGTTTTTGTGTCTTCCGTTTCTTTTATTATTGTTATTTTGCTTGTTTCTTCCGTTTCTTTTATTATTGTTCTTTTGTTTTTGTGTCTTCCGTTTCTTTTATTATTGTTCTTTTGTTTTTGTGTCTTCCGTTTCTTTTATTATTGTTCTTTTGTTTTTGTGTCTTCCGTTTCGATTGTTTTTGTTTGTCCGTTTTTGTGTCTTCCGTTTCTTTTATTATTGTTCTTTTGTTTTTGTCTTCCGTTTCTTTTATTATTGTTCTTTTGCTTTTGTGTCTTCCGTTTCTTTTATTATTGTTCTTTTGCTTTTGTGTCTTCCGTTTCTTTTATTATTGTTCTTTTGTTTTTGTGTCTTCCGTTTCTTTTATTATTGTTCTTTTGTTTTTGTGTCTTCCGTTTCTTTTATTATTGTTCTTTTGTTTTTGTGTCTTCCGTTTCTTTTATTGTTGTTCTTTTGTTTTTGTGTCTTCCGTTTCTTTTATTATTGTTCTTTTGTTTTTGTGTCTTCCGCTTCGTTTGTTTTTGTTTGTCCGTTTTTGTGTCTTCCGCTTCTTTTATTATTGTTCTTTTGTTTTTGTGTCTTCCGTTTCTTTTATCATTGTTCTTTTGTTTTTGTGTCTTCCGTTTCTTTTATTATTGTTCTTTTGCTTTTGTGTCGTCCGTTTCTTTTATTATTGTTCTTTTGTTTTTGTGTCTTCCGTTTCGTTTGTTTTTGTTTGTCCGTTTTTGTGTCTTCCGTTTCTTTTATTATTGTTCTTTTGTTTTTGTGTCTTCCGTTTCTTTTATTATTGTTCTTTTGTTTTTGTGTCTTCCGTTTCTTTTATTATTGTTCTTTTGTTTTTGTGTCTTCCGCTTCGTTTGTTTTTGTTTGTCCGTTTTTGTGTCTTCCGCTTCTTTTATTATTGTTCTTTTGTTTTTGTGTCTTCCGTTTCTTTTATCATTGTTCTTTTGTTTTTGTGTCTTCCGTTTCTTTTATTATTGTTCTTTTGCTTTTGTGTCGTCCGTTTCTTTTATTATTGTTCTTTTGTTTTTGTGTCTTCCGTTTCGTTTGTTTTTGTTTGTCCGTTTTTGTGTCTTCCGTTTCTTTTATTATTGTTCTTTTGTTTTTGTGTCTTCCGTTTCTTTTATTATTGTTCTTTTGTTTTTGTGTCTTCCGTTTCGTTTGTTTTTGTTTGTCCGTTTTTGTTTGTCTTCGTTTCTATACATTATTGTTCTTTTGTTTTTGTTGTCTTCCGTCTAGTTTCTTTTATTATTGTTCTTTTGTTTTTGTGTCTTCCGTTTCTTTTATTATTGTTCTTTTGTTTGTTTCTTCCGGTTCTTTTATTATTGTTCTTCTGTTTTTGTGTCTTCCGTTTCTTTTATTATTGTTCTTTTGTTTGTGTCTTCCGTTTCTTTTATTATTGTTCTTTTGTTTTTGTGTCTTCCGATTCTTTTATTATTGTTCTTTTGTTTTTGTGTCTTCCGTTTCTTTTATTATTGTTCTTTTGTTTTTGTGTCTTCCGTTTCTTTTATTATTGTTCTTTTGTTTTTGTGTCTTCCGTTTCGTTTGTTTTTGTTTGTCCGTGTTTGTGTCTTCCGTTTCTTTTATTATTGTTCTTTTGTTTTTGTGTCTTCCGTTTTTTTCTTTTTATTGTTGTTCTTTTGTTTTTGTGTCTTCCGTTTCTTTTATTATTGTTCTTTTTTTTTGTGGTTTCCGTTTTTTTATTATTTTCTTTTGTTTTTGTGTCTTCCGTTTCTTTTATTATTGTTCTTTTGTTTTTGTGTCTTCCGTTTCTTTTATTATTGTTCTTTTGTTTTTGTGTCTTCCGCTTCGTTTGTTTTTGTTTGTCCGTTTTTGTGTCTTCCGCTTCTTTTATTATTGTTCTTTTGTTTTTGTGTCTTCCGTTTCTTTTATCATTGTTCTTTTGTTTTTGTGTCTTCCGTTTCTTTTATTATTGTTCTTTTGCTTTTGTGTCGTCCGTTTCTTTTATTATTGTTCTTTTGTTTTTGTGTCTTCCGTTTCGTTTGTTTTTGTTTGTCCGTTTTTGTGTCTTCCGTTTCTTTTATTATTGTTCTTTTGTTTTTGTGTCGTCCGTTTCTTTTATTATTGTTCTTTTGTTTTTGTGTCTTCCGTTTCGTTTGTTTTTGTTTGTCCGTTTTTGTGTCTTCCGTTTCGTTTGTTTTTGTTTGTCCGTTTTTGGCGGTTCGCCGTGTGCATCGCCGACGACGGGGCCCCCGCCCTATCCGGGGATATGTGTCTGAAATGAGGGGAAGGAAACCAGAAGGGAGCCCGCTTTACAAGCATGGTCAAAATGTATCCGTGACAGGGAGGGCTGGAGGGCTTCTGGATTGCGCAGGTAGGTCCAACTGGAGGTTCAGGTCCTTCGCTTTTTCCGGGTTCTTCAACGCTTGACCAGGTCCTCCAGTCGGGAACTCCCACTGAGGCGCGCCAGATCGCTTTCTGCCAAAGATAGTTCAAACCCAGAGCGCAGCTCCAGATTCTCCTTTTGGGCTTCCCCTTTTCACTCTATCCAAGATGTCCCTTTTTCACTCTCCTGTTGGGCTTCCCCTATTCTCCAGATGTCCCTTTTTCAGCTGAGCCCAACTGGCTTCCCATTTAGGGCCTCAAACCAATCCAATCCAAACCACCCTGTTCCGTTTTCAGGATCCCTTGCTGACAGTCAAGCAGTTTAGTGGAAACTACCACTAAACCAAACCAAGAAGCTCACAAAAACCTTTCCGGAGCCGGATGGCTGCTTGACCCACCAAGAGTTCAAGAGTTCGAGGCTTACCTTGGCCTTGGGTCACCCGCTTTTTGCGGGAGTGCCTTCCTACTCGACTCGATTTGTCCCCCGAATCTGCACCAAAACGGTCCCAAAAACGAAGCGACAACGGATCCGAGGCGGGGACCAATCCGAGGCCATGCCTCGGCGGAGGTTTTCTTGATGCTCCGTTTGAGTCAAATAATCAAGACCTGGAGATGACCAGCTTGGGCGTTTCATGTGGTGTTGGTTAAAACCTGCTTGGCCAACTGTGCTGACTACCAAACATCCCTGTTTTCTCATTTGAGCCATGATAAGAAAAAAGGTATTAAAATGGGCGCAATCCCAGAACCATGCTTCAAGAATTAAGAAGGCGGATATCCGCAACTATTTCTGGCTGGGACTGCCCCTTACTAACCCTCATCTGCCCAGGTTTTGATTGTGGCTCAAATGCCCTTCTTGTTTGGGATTGGTTTGGCATCAAACCCCCAGACACGTGAGCCGTATGCCTAGCCAAACTCTGCAACCGACCAGCGGGCACTCCTTCTGATTGGTGGTTTTGGAGCGCGGTGGTCCAGTGGTCCCTCTACAAAAGTCAGGGGTTCAAATCCAAATCCAAACCAGCAACTAGGGGTTGCCTGAACAACTTCATTCGCGAAATGCAAAAGAAATGGACCTCAATGGCTGAACTCCTGGGAGCGAAAATCATCTCTTCAGATTCTGGTTCAAATAGTTTAGTCAGCCTTACATCGTGTTTAAGGGCTTGTCTCTAAATGGGGAAGCCCCCAAAAAGGAGAGGTTCCCTTTGACCTACCCTTTAAAGCAAAACGCATCTTCCCTTTGCCTCAAAGACAAACAAAAGACGACCATATCAGCTTCCCTGCAACTGGTACCCTCCACAAGAACAAAGGCTTCAAATCCAATTTCAAACCGCCAGCCGGGCTCCAAACCACCAACTACGGGTTACCCGAGCATCAACAACAAAACCAAACGACCAGCCAAAAAACGAAAATCGACCTCAAAAGCAGAGGAAACCACCGCAGAAACTCCCCGAATGACCCCAACTTTTAGCGGTTTCGTTCGGGAAAAAAAAAACATTAGTTGGGTGTGGGTCAAAAATAGGTACATAACCTGGGACCCTGGTAAATGGAAACATGGACTAAAACCTGCGGTCCCCTGGTGGTTTGATTTTGACCCATACCCAGTTGGCAAAAAAGTGAAAGTCCCAAAACATCCAAAAGGCAAAATTTTCACCAAATTTGCTCCGCGCCGAAGGGCAAGCCAAAAGCCTCTGCACCTCCTCCGGCTTCTTCTCCGTGGCGCCTTTGCCGAGAAATGGCGAGGGGGGACTTCGTCGATTCGTCTGTCCTCCCCCGCCCCCGCCCCCGCCCCCAAACCAACAATCACAACACTGAAACCACACAACAAAGACCCCCCCCAAACAAAAAAACAAGAAACGCTAAAACAACAACAAAAAACATGTTGTCCTTGTCATCCACCCTGAAAGAGCACTCGAATTGGCTTACCCAAACTTTGTGGCCGTCCACCTCAGGGAGTGTGCGGAACAATGGCCCGTTTTTCTTGGGAAGGTCACCATTGTAGGGCGAGATTCTTTGTTCCACAGGGCTTCATTGGGCCTTTTTGCCAAGCCAAATGAGCTGAGGTGCTACTGAAAGGAAGCTTCTGGCCAGCTGTTTCATGTTCACCCCAGATCAACAAAACCACTGGTTCATTTTGATTGGGGGGTATTGCTTCTTAGTGGGTGACATGCCCCTAGGCAAGGTCAATTTTGCTTTGCGCATTCCCTCGTGTATGGCCATGGGAAATCGAGGAAGCCCCGCATCTCCCTCCCGAAGACTGGTCGAGCACAAAAAAATCAGACCAAACCTATGGCTGTGGCTCAAATAAACGAACCAAAATGGATGGAACCAAAGACTAACACCTGCGTAACCATAAGTCGTTAATTTTGAGCCACAGCCATATTGATGATTGAATTATGAGGGTCTTAAGGGGATGTAAGAGGGGGGGGTAAATGGGGGTTCCAACTGCCCCCTCCCCTTATACTCCCCTCCCTTAAGAACCATAATGAATTGTTGGATACCTCGATTTGTCGTTCTTGGCAAAACATCCAAAATCCCCAGTGGCATGCTTGAAAAATATCCAAGATGGACAAGGCTTGAACCTTGGACATTTGAGTGTGGTCCTTTTGGTCCCTACTCAATGCGTGCATACGATGTATAACAATTATTCTTATATAATCAAACAATATGCTTGAATACGGGCCGTGCCATTAAAACAAAAACATCTTCTAAGCTCTCCCGCTAGAATGTAACACGTCTTCTCACAAATTCCCAAAATATGTTTCCCCCTCCAAAAAAAAACGAACAGGGCTGTGGGAAATGGAATCCACTTCTGTGATACAACAAAAAGAGCCTCCCAAAGACTAACCCCCCATATAAAAAGGGGATTCCCTTGTATCACAGAAGTGGGGAAAAACCCCTTGATCCCACAACCCTGACAGCGAAGGATGCGCCCCTTTTTTGGGGAGACATCCCCGCCGAGACCAAAAATTGTTGGCCCTTGAATCAATACCCTCAGGTCCAAAGGGTGGGTTTCGGGCGAAACTTCAGACCTTTGGCGGATGAAACTCGGAGGCCCAACCACCAAAACGAGAAAAATTTATATTAAGAAAAGAAGAAAAAAAAAAGAAAAAAAACTACAAGCAACCACCTAAGGTCCAAGGGCCGGTTGTCATACCCCAGACATACCCCATCTATTAATTATTAGGCCGTAGCGGACAGATCTTGGGGTCCGTGCCCCGTATAGCCCATGTAAAACCGCTATGTTTCGTTGGTATGCCCATTTGGTCTATAGCAAGTTGGCCTTAAGGGCACGCCTGGGAATCTATTCTGGCTCCAAAACGGGAGCCTCAGCTTGAGTTCGATCTGTCGCATGACATCGCATCTCGCATGGGGCAGAAAGAATCTACCTACGAAATCCATTTCGCACCTAAGAAACTCAAGGATTCCCCGACGTAAAATGCCACCACACGTTATGGTGTCAACCATGGTGTCCAAGTGGTGCGAACACATTTCGTCCATTAACAGTATGTCGGATGAAGCCACTGGGCATGTTGACCATGGGTGAGCCCAAACGGGTTCCAACCAAAAAATGGATCCGGGAAGCTGCGCATGTCACGTGATCCAAGCAGGTTGGGGTCCCAACTTGTTGTCACAAGAACTTAGGTCAGCAACCATGGGTGAACCTTTCCAAGTAGAAGCAGCTTGTCCTTTATCGCAAGGTTGTTTATTTTCCCCACGTGAGGTTGTTAAAACAATCACTGCATGTGCATTTGCTACAAGAATGCCAAAACCTGAAACAAAGCTCAAGGTAAAAGGATTTTCATCTGGTGGGCTTGCTTTATCCCAGGGAGATATTGCAGCATCTCCGGTCCTGAACACATTGCCATAGATCCAACTCTTTTCTGGGCTGTCCTCAGATCCCCTGCGAAAGTTTAACTTTTTGTGGGTCAAATGGAAACCAAACCACTAGTCACTAAACCAACTACAAAGATCTAAAAAAAGGCTGAGGAACCGGATGGCTGGGAACCACCAAGTTAAGTTGCACTGCTGATTCCCCTGCTCAAACATACCTTTTCAAATTGGCCCGTGGAGAACCCTTCCCCCCCCCTCCCCTCCCCAGTTTTCTTGGGTGGTCAACGACGAATCCCTGGGTTCTATTGTCTTGTGCTCTCCAAGCAAGCGGAGGGTTCGGTCTCCGAGCTCCACTTCATTTGTCACAAGTTTGGCTCACCTGGGTATGTTCCCCGTGTTGAAGGGCCCCTTTTTTTGGGTTGGTTGAAAGGACAATTCAAAACAAGGGCTGTCCATTTTCAGACCCCCCGCAAGAAGTGATGCAAGGTGCAACCACGACTACAGACATCCAAGCATAGCAGGAGTCGTGGAAAACGGGCTGAGTACCGTCGTCCCTGGCCTTGCAATTGGCATCAATCGGCGTTGGAAGGCTCTCGCAGTCAGGAGCCGAATGCAGTACCACCAAGAGCGTGTTTGGCTGTTGCGACCTGCTTCATGGTCAACATAAGGTCGCTTCTTCTGCCTCTTCCGCCACCGTTTGTGTTCGTACACCCAGTTGCGCACCTGCATCAGCACAGCATGGTGCAGCGCAGCATGTCGCATGTGCAGCAAGGCCGCCGGAGTGTTTTGAGGCAGCACACATAGCATATTCTGCGTTAAATTTGGCTACAAGCCTTAGCTCAGGCATGGGGAGTGGGTTAAATTCGGAAACTACAACTAAACACAAACCAATGATCCCCTATTTTGATGCATACCCACTTGCTGATGCAGTGGTGAAGAAGTGATGGCCTGTGTAGTGGTGAATTTGACCCAAAATCTGACCGATATAGATTTCAGCCGGATATGTTCCCACGGCGACTTGAGCGCTCCCACATCATCAGCAAATCATGGTGAATCACCACTGACCACTCAACCCCCTTCCCCCTCCGGGGTCCCCTACCCATGTGGACAGTAGCGCGGTACCTGGTCCCATGCTGCCTCTTTGAAGATCCACCTTTGAAGGGAACCGAAAGGTTGTTGACCAGGGCTGTGGGAAATGGAATCCACTTCTGTGATACAACAAAAAAAGCTTCCCAAAGACTAACCCCCCATATAAAGGGGGAGATTCCCTTGTATCACAGAAGTGGGGAAAAACCCCTTGATCCCACAACCCTGTTGTTGACACATCGTTGGTTTTGAAGTTTTGACATGTTTGTGTTAAGGGACGGATCGCAAACGAGCAGATGACCATTTTACCCACGTACCAGCGTGCAGACGAGCAAAATGGAGGTGTCGAATTTCCAGCCAGTTGAACATGCAAAGTGTTGAACAGCGCAGAGGCTCCAAAAGCCCGTTCCTTGCAAGACTTGCATCAATTGGTTGAAAAAATAAAAAAATTTTATCAATTGGTTGATTTCTTTATACACCTTTTAGGCATCTCCCCTAAAAGAGCCAAAGGAATCTTGCAATTTTATGGATCTAGGTCAGAGGAATTTCCCCATGAACCTCAATAGATCTCCTTCGGCAGAAACGCCCCTATGGGGAAAATCAGCATTGGCCCTTGACAACCCTACCATGGATAACTCTGGGTAGCTCCGATACACTTCCTCTTTAAACGCAAAGCTTGGATACCCAGCTCCCTCGCAGCTCCCTTTCAACCAAAAACATGGGAAAGCACAGAGCCCGCGAGGTTTGAAAGGGGGAGCCCGGCTTCGTGCCATGTGCGGCCATTTGCAAGCCATGCCCGAAGTCTGGGGGGGGGGGCGTGCGCAGAGCAATGTATATAATTGTTGTGTGTGTGTGTATAGATGTGCACGTGTTTTTGAGGACTTCCTCCTCTTTAGGTCTGCTCAGTACCATTTGAAAATATAATATATATATATATATATGTATACACATATATATATATATATATATATTCATTATGAGTGTATCCTGTATCTCAAAATGCGGGCCCGTGATGTCACGCCGTGATGGCAAGCGAAACAGTAGTCACCCGTGCAAATCAAAGGCCAGGATTCTGGATGTTGACAAGGACACCTAAATGAAATCAGATCCATTGGAGCACACCCGAGAGCAAAACTCCCCACTTGCCCCACGAATTCACGTGACAAAACCAGACCCCGTTTTTCGTGGAGGAGAAACCAGCCAGGCAGCTAATTGCGCTCAAACCCCCAAAATGTCAAGCCCAAACCCGCCTGTGTTGGGGATGAAGCCGCGGTCTGACCTGGGGGCCACGGATGTCGAGGCATAACTCGACTTTGGCCAAGAAGGGAACTGGTTCCTTGTCACTAAAATGGTAGCCCAAAACAGGGATCCTTGCATTATACACCTGAACATTGCCTTGTCAATGGTGGTTTCCCTTTATTTTAGTGGAAATAGCCATGTTTCAAATGTGCAAAATGTTTTTTTGGGGGAGCCCTGCAAAACGGCACGTCCAAGCGCGAAAGGGCGAAAGCCAAGAAATCACAAAGGCTTAAGAACCTTTGCGAGTTGCAACCCCTCGTGGCGGTTTCGTGTTCCAAGAGAGCCCCCCACACCCCAATCAACAAAACAAAGACCGCAAAAGAAGTGTGTGTTTTCCTGTTGGCTTCCCTGTAAAGACCAGCCCAAAAACATGTTTTGGCCCCTTGGGATTCAGACCACTTTTGGAGGGGGGAACCTCCCCCACCCTATTCATAGGGCGGGGTCTATTTAGATCCGAAATCCGACTTTGAGAACCCTCGGACACAGACTGAACCTCTGAATTTCAACACCCTGGACCCTTTGGGTTTCCCTTTACCCGCCAAAAATGAGGTACCAGCAAACCACGGAACCCCCCCCCCCGAGAACAAGGGCTCCCCCTTCTCGCCGCTGAGTTTCGGAGGGCTGGGCGCCGGACCGCGCCGACTCCGGTGCGCCCTGGCCTCGGGGTGGTCGCGTCTTCGGCTTCCGATGGAGACTGGCCGAAAAAACGGAAAAGGCAGCCAAACCCAAGAAGTGGAACCACAAGTGGAACCGAAAAATGAGCGAGCTGGTTCGCAAGTGGAGCCGAAATAGTTTGTTCACTAAGATGGGAACCAAACCCAAGAAGGGATCCAGGTCCGAAACGGAACTCAGGTTTCGGACAGGAAGGATCAAGGAAGAACGAACCACGAGAATGGATCAATATTTAATGAGTATCAACTAGACCATAATCATGAGTCATGACCAAATATGGTTCTGAAGTGAACACCATTCTAATGAGATTGAAACGGCCTTTTGTAGTATCCCCAGATGGCAACCGGGGAACCGTTCCGGAGCCATTCCGGAACCCCTGCGGAACCCCACGGAAAATGATGTGCTCAGATTCTGCTTCATATGTCGTGAATGTCAAAATCTAAGATATTTGTGGGGGGAGAGCTCAGCAAAGGAGACTGCGGACAAAAGAAAAATGTTCAGAAGTCTAAAGGGGAACCCTACAGTCACAGGCATGTTGGTAAAATGGGTCGCTCTGGTACATGAAATAAAGCCCATCGTGGCTTTCTCAGCTACGTCTAGCTCACTTTCCGGGGAGCCCAACAGGAGTCGGATTCGATTCTGGTGGGTTTGACTCGTGGCTGCAAGCTGGGGTTCAGAAATGCACCAGTCAGCAAAGAATGGCTCCACCCAAGTTCCGCTTCAAACACTCGTCTACCTTTTGGGATCAAAACATCTGGGTGAATTCTCATATGCGACCAACCTGAAACTTGCGGTGCTTGGGGGGCTCCCCACATCATCCATTTGGGGTGAATTCGCTCGTGTGAGATGTCGTTCTACTTCACCGGAGAAAAAGATGGGGGTCCGACCCCGACTCCGATCCTGGCAGGGTTCAAGGTCTCGAAGCCATCCCAAGCCCGAGAAATGGCCCCGACCGAACGGGCGCTGGTTCCACAAAAACGTCTTCCGCCTTTCGTAGGATCCAAAGCCTCTAACCCCCTCCCTCAAAATTCCCAAATGGGAAACCATACGGAGTGGTGTGGACGCTTACCGTACTTCAGCATGTCAGCAGCATGTCCCTGATGCGACCCTCTCTCTCTCCCTCTGTCTCTCTCTCACGTCCCAAAGCTTCGGGCACAGTCGCACCGTAGCACCACTCCCTCCCATAGACCTGGCACAGCGCTCTCGGACCCTCGAGGGGGCAGCCTGGGGAGTCCTACAAAAGAGGTGGTCCTTGTTCTGCTCCTACAGGCTGAGCCACAAATGGCCATAGGGCCATATGCTCATTTGTGGTTTGTCAACATGCTAAACTGACTTGATAAAGCGCTCGGCCAGTCAGACAAAACGGCCAGGTACAGCACAAAGCTTCGCCAAGTGCGGGCTCGATGCCTTGGGATCCAGTGAAATCCGGCCAGCGAGTTGGGCGGTCTCTGATGTTTGCCTCGGATTCATCCGGAGAACCCAGTTAGGCAGCAAAAAAACCCTTAAAATCAAGACGTTCTTGCTCAAAGGGTCCCGAACCACCCCTCATTACGGTCCTCTGAAGCAATCCCAAGTTGACATGTACGTCTGTCATTTTTGAGAGTACCCTTTGGTTGGGTCTTTTCAAAGGGATTTTCAAAAGGAAAACCGCCAGTTTCCGGGGGTCCACCAAAAAAACACACACCCAAATGGCTTGGGCACTCCTATTTTGAGAGCCCCCGATCACCGATCCGCCGAGATGGATCGATCGGCCGCGTCGACACGCGCTAAGATCCACAAGATTCAAGAGAAGGTCCAATACGGTCGCTTGAAGTTCTGCTTGGCGCAAGTTAGAAGATGAAACCCCCACAAACACCCTCGCACTTGCGGACCAACGATTCGGGACGATCGGATCATCTCGACGGGAAAGTGAGTATCAGGTGCTTTTGGCGGGGACCCGCCAAAATGGTTGGTTTTCCTTTGGTTTCCCGCGAGAAAAAAAAAAAAGAGGAAACAAAAAAAACCCAAGAAAAGGTACCCTTAAATAAAAGACACCTAGGTATAGTTCGCACAGGTTTGGAGCTGTTTTCAGCAAATGGGTGGGCCGGTGGGCCACAAAGAGGTCCATGCTCCAACTGATTGTTTCTCACTAGGGAAACGGCTTCAAAACCATGCAGCACGCCACAGCGACGCTCGCTCCAGGGACAACAGCGATCCGCATTGCCTCAATTCCGGAAAAATATTCGACCCGTTCGCACGCCATCTCTTCGGAATCGCCAACTCATACATGTGTTGGTGTGTCGCCTGGAATATATGCCAAGGCACTTCAAGGGAGGGCAGAAGCTCCCCAAGACGTATGGGTTTGAACTGGAGAATCTACATCAAACCCATCCGAGGGCTTCGAACAGATCTTGAATGCTTCCTTTCCCGCAGAAAGGCTCATTGAAGGATCGAGGACCTAACGTACGCTTTTCGCATGGCTGCCTTTTCGTTGGGTTTCCGTGTGGGCCCGCTTCTGATCGTCTGCAACCAACCGAACCAAGCTAGTAAGTGGACTTTCTGAGTTGTAGTCCACTTATTATTGGGTTAGCTCAACTTAGGGGACTTACATGCTGGGTTATGACCTAGCTTACTAACTTACCAACCTGGCCGAACGCCAAAGCAAGGCATAGCCCCGCCTCCACTCCCGCGTGAAACACTCCTGCGCGGGTCTCCGCGAAAAGCGCTAGGCCTCACTTTGATGCTCAAAGTGTAGGTTATTGCTACTGTGGGTGGTTGCGAAATCTTGCACCGCTTTGAAACCAAGGGAAACCATGGTTTGTTGCCAGGGTTTCTGAACCATGTACCCTCCGCAAAAGCCAGGAGTTCAAAGCCCCCAAAGCCAACTAAGCCCTGTCCCACATGTCTGACCTGCCTATGAGTGTGTCAAGCAGGGAATGGAATTGACGGCCTTTAATTTTGGGACAATCTGACATGTCCAATAAATACCTGGCAAAGGCCTAGGGGAAGCTTCCCCCTAGACTTCTGTGCCAATCTCCACCCTTGGCCCCTTTAAACGCATAAAAACACCCAAGCCTGGCTGGTTGAAAGGCAAAATTTGCACCTTCCCGTGGGTTTCGGCAATGGTATGGAGTAACGGCTTGCTCGGACCCTAGACCTGGCCGCACCAAAGGTGGATGGGCTCAGATCCCCCAGGTACCGAAAACCTCAAAACCTGCGGCTGCAACTTCCGGAAGGCAACTTTCAGAAAGCTGCGGCTGACAAGTTGCGACTGAGAGCGCCATGGTTGCATCCTGTCCGACAAAGAGAAGGAGAAAGCCCAAGTACCATCTTCCTTCATAATCCTCGAGACAACAACTGCCCAGGAAATGCGAAGTGACCTTGACTAAACATGGACCAGAATGGGAAAACCGAAGCTGCACCAAAGGTCACCTGGCATTCTAAAGTTTAGTCAAGGTCACCAAAGTGGTCACCAAAGTCACCTTGACTAAACCCAAAGTCACCATTCTAAAACCAAAAGGTCACCAAAGTTAGTCTCTTGGGTCACAGAAAGGCCACAAACCACTCAAATTCGTCTACTACTAGGCTGTCCTCAGATCTCCTGCTAAACGTGGCTGACTTGTGAGTAAAATGGACACCCAGCCACTAAACCAACCAAAACACCTTTAAAAAACCTGAGGTTGAGACCAGCATTTGGTGGGCCCCATCCTTGGCCGGCAGGGGGGTGATCATTCCATTCCGAGAAGCCCTGACTGCCTTCCGAACCGTTTCTAGCCCCAAAGGTTTCATGGGATCAGGCGCTGTACAGCCACTATTCTAGGGGGTGATTCCCCATTCTTTCTATCCATCGTTCTTTTCAAAAACCAGCTATTTTCCCTGGGTGTCCGGAGGATTTCTAGAAAGAAGGATCCCTGAAAAGAACGAGAAAGGTACCCCTAGAACTATACAAAATGTACTTACCCCGTTGAAGTCTTTGGGAAAGAATCCAAGAGACACACCTGTGCCCCTCCTCCAGCTAGGACCGTGTCGTCAGCGGTGAAGATGCGGTTCACCCTCTGGATGACTTCACCTGAGTCAGAATCAAAGTCTGGTACCTTCCCAAATTCAAACATGGACCTGCAAGGGACCCCCTCTAGGAACCTCTTTTCAGGTTCCATGTTTGTTGGTACTTCAGGGTCCACTCCAAACCCATAATAATGGGAGCATCCATTTCTCCCCTGCAAATTAAGATGCAAACCCAACAGACATCCCCCAACAGAGCTGCCCCCATGCATGGATGGTTTGCACAAGCAATGCCAATATGGGGGAGGGGGGGAAATGCCATTTCCCACAGGCCAGGTGTGCTGTTTAAGGTTCCTCCTGTTCATCCGTAGGACTGTATTTGCCTACCTACCCTACTTTGATTGTGGCTCGCGTGAGCATCCTGCAAGCCTTCCGGTTAAGCGTCCGCTCTGCCGAATCAAAGGAATGTGAGAGCTGTCCATGTAGGCAAACCACTTTGAACCACGTTTTTTGCAGCCTAAAAATCATCATAATATATATATATATACATATACATAGGCAACCTTTTGGACACATAGATGGCACTGGTAAATGGAATAACGCTTATCCAAACCATTGCCATCTAAGCAAACAAACCTAAAAAGGCATGCACAAAAGACAGCTAAGAACCTTTTTGTGTCAAGGCCAAAGGAGCACTTTTCGCAGGAGAAAAAAAAAGAAAGAGGATGGCATCTGTGGGAGCCCATTTCTCCAACTCCATGCCTCTGTGGCTTGATACGGCTGGCTTTCTTTGGGGCTGGGTACTGGTTGCGGATCGCTTTAAAAAGGGGAACCAAAGGGGAAAACCCGTTTTCTGCGCCATGTTTGGAAAATAAGCTCAGGTGATATCCCCAAAAGCATGCGGTGCTCTTTTTAGCGCTCGCACCACCCCCGCAACCCTCGCAGAACCTCGCGGAACCCTCGTGGAACCCTAGTGGAACCCTGGTGGAACCCTGGTGGAACCCTCATGTTTGGGGCTCCGATTCCCAAAAAGAAAAAGGCATACGCCCACCTTGGTTTGAGGTTCAGACCCCAGAAGCCTCAAAAGCCCCCCCCTTTTGCTGAGTTCTGCGGCCATGGCACCTGGTCAAAATCAAGAGAAGAACAGATCTTCCAGGAACCCTCCGACTTTGTTAGATTGGCGCGTTCTTGTTCTCACTTCCTGAGCGGATGGCCCACAAAAAGCAACCAAACTTTGGGTGTGCCGCCAAAATGGTCTTCCCGAAAAAGTTCAAAGTCCTTGAACTCCAGAAGTGAGTATTCTTTTCTGAACCCAAGTGTTCGAGTGTTGGGTCCTTTGGGGGTTGACAGAAGCCCTGGTTGGAAGCTTAGGCTTTCTTTCCTGCTTGTTGCTTCAGCCTTTTGGGGAAGCAACTTTGATCAACGGGTCTCGGGGGAATCCATTTGTATTCAAATCCGATCAAAAACCAGTTCATGTTTTATGAAATCCGCCGTTTTCCCCCAACCCCCTACGAACGAACCTGACATTTTGGGACTGGGGCTCGGGCTTTCGCTCACGTCGTACCTGGTCGGTTCTCGGGACCCCCAAACGCCAAGCCTCGAAGCTTGGTGTCCTTTTGGCTTTCTGCTGGGCTGTCCGTTTGAAAGGATCCCCCAAAAGTGAATAACTAGTGGGGTGAAAGGAAACCCCCAACCACCAAACCCACTAAAAAGCGGAAAAAAAAGGGAAAAAAAAGGAAAAAAAACTTCAGGAATCGGATGGCTGGTTGAACCACCAAGGGCTAGTTTCCAGTGAAAACCAAGAAGAAGAGAAAAAAACGCGGGCAGCGAAGCGCCGACGAATCAGCCAAAGGTGGTATCTTCAATCCCCGGAACGTCAAACTAGGGAACCCCGAGACCCCAAGCTGTCAGCTGGTCTCTGCAGACTCATGTTGGTTATCCAGCTTGAGTGGACTGGCCCCAAAAAAGTAGGCCCCCCCTTTTCATCTTTGCCACTAGGGTCCGAACCCAAAAAGTGCTCTTAAAGGCCATGAACTCAGGAAGTGAGTTATTCAGCTTCTGGTTTGGTGTCTTGGGCCACGGGATACCTCCCCAGTTGGCGTCAAAACGAGCTGAAATTCAAATCCCCAAAGTGTCTGCAAGATGGACAGCCCCAAGTCTTTACCTCAGCAACAAGAGCCCCCCCCAACCAAAAGCAATGTGGATTGATTCTCGTCTATGTTCGGTGATGATGCGAAAGAATATCCAAAAGGCAATGGACACCCCCTTCTGTTTTTTGGGATGGCGGAGACGGACACCACAAACCTCCTTCTCTCCCGAACTAACGGCCCTGCGAAGCAACCCTGCCAAAGCTTCGGCTTTCCCGAGAAGAAAACGGCAGCTCAGCTTCCCCCAGTTGGTGGTTTCAATTGGTGGTTTGGTGGTTGTGGATGGGTGCCCCAATTAACTCTCCACAAAAAAGAGCCCCAAACCGCACATCCAAAGAAGCAAGGGTTACTTCAGCAACAAGCTTCGGCGAATGTCTGGATCCTACTTCATCCAAAGGTTTTCGAAGGATTCACCAGCCTGGCCAAAACTGCATCATTGGAGTCCGGCCGTGTAAAGCGAGCAAGCACCCCGACCCTTTGGCTTTTGGTTCTACCATCACGGTCACAAAGGTTTTGGTTGGGGGGGTGTCTCAAAAATTCGGGGTGCCCCTAAAATGGGTCTCAACCCCAAATAGGGCACCCATTCAAAGAAAAGGGGGGACTTTTCGAAAACAATGCCTTCCCCCCCTCTTGGCTCGCCCTTAAAAAACCACAAATTGTCCAAGGTAGCCTCCAAAGGGACGGCCCCAAGTGCCGGGCCTTAGCAAGCCCCAGGGGAAACCAGTAGAACCACCTCTGGTGCTGCGCAGTTGGGCCTGCTCCCTTTTTTTCTGATGCCTATCCCCTTGGAGGAAACCCAAAAGGAAACTTCGAGGTACCCCTGGTTGGTGGTTTCAAAGGGAAATCAAAAGGAACCAGGCATTTAGGGGCAGTCCCCTAAAAACGACACACCCAAAAGCTTGGTTGCTGTTGACCCCTCTGCAAAAAGTTAAAGTCTAAAGATCCAGCCACTAGCTGTAGAGCAAAAGGGCAAGTATCGCAGAGGGCACACATTGAGCAGCACGCTATTGGCCTGCACTTCCTCCGCCTTCCGCCCTGAGTGGCGGGCGCTGAGCGCCGAGCCGCTCGTCCCTCCCGTGAACCCCCCGTGCCGCCTCGTAATTCGTCCGGGGCCAACGAAAAAGTGCGTCTCAGCATGTCTGACACCCAAAACACTTGGCTGGGTTCCTCTTGAAACACGTCTCCCCCTGAAAAAAAAATGAGCGTGAACCAACACGTCCGACAGCAAAAGCCCCAGTGACTTGCGGGCTCTCTTTTTTCAGGGTGACCCCCCGTCCAAAGTTCACTCTGCACCTCGTGTTTGGCGGAGTCCCCCGCAAAAGAAAGAAGAGGGTAGTGGCTCTGCAGTTGTAAACATCAGGTGACCCAAGTTGACCACTACAAACTGGGATGGAGGCATGTCCTACAAAGAAAAGGGACCCCGCTCGGCTCAGTTTACCATATGTGTGTCTTAAAATTGGGGATCCCCAAGAATGGTGATCTCCCTTCAAACCAAGCCCAAAAAGGGGCGCCAACTTTTGAAAAAAATCCAAAGAATGGTTGACTTTCCTTTTGATCTCCCTTCAAGCCAAGCACAACAAGGAGTACCCTCAAAAGACACGCCCATATCATGTTGCTCTGTTTCACAAGCAATCTGGGCCCCTAAAACTGGGAATGGAACCCTTTTCCCTTGTGGTCAAAAACTTGCTATCCCCAAGAAATCAAAGCGGGGACCCGATCAGGCCAACGCAGAACCGGTTGGGGGGAACCGCCCGGGAAAAAATGAAAACTTGAGAAGGCACGATACCCCGGAGAAAAGCCCATGTGCGCTTTACTGTAAGGTACCTCATTTTTGGCCATAGGCTTTTCCCAAGTGGACAGTGCCTTCTCAACTTGTTTATTGATTTAGAAAAATAAAAATGAGCGAGCACGCAAAGGTTGGGGAAGCACGCAAACCCGGAGAAGGCCCGCAAAACCCGGAGAAGGCCCGCAAAACCCGGAGAAGGCCCGCAAAACCCGGAGAAGGCCCGCAAAACCCGGAGAAGGCCCGGAAAAAAGTCCGGGTCTGTTTTGTTTGGCGATGTGCCACGTGCAAATCCGCATCCATGGCTGCTGGTGACGCCTGTGCGGCTGCTGACGCTGGTGATGCCTCTGAACTGGTGATGCCTCAAAAAATCTTGCCAGAGCCAAGGCTGACAAACCGACATGCCAACCCTTGAGAAGGCACGCTTATCTGGAACCCGCAAAATCCAGAGGACGCGTGTCCAGACCTCCGACAAAAAAGGCGCCAACTCGAAAACATAGAAGAGGACAGACCCATAAATTTCAACCTTTCTAACCATGCTTGGGTTCAACAGTCAATAGGCTTTGGGCGCTCCTAGGTCTCTTCACCGCCGATGTTTTGCGTACGATTCAAGAATCTAAGAACATATTTTCTGGGATCCCAGGATAAGGCTTGTCCCAATACTCTCGGTGTTCAATAAGATTCTCGGAAAAGCTTTCCGTGACATACTTCAATCTCGAATCTTCATTTAGGGAGCCAAAAACCGAGATCCAACGACCCCTCCCCCCCCCCCTCCAAAGGACCGCTTCTCCCCCCCCACCAAAAAAGCCGCTCCACCCCCCCCCCCCTTCCCCCTGCAACCCAAAAAAACTGCTCCCCCCCCCCGCCCCCGACCAAAAAACCGCCTCCCCGTGTCCCCGGGAACCGACTCTCGACGAATTTCCCCGCCTCCTCCCACCTGCTCCAGCAGCCCCGTGAGGCCTTTGGAGGCCCAGATCCGCTCCGGCGCCTCCTCGCCTGGGCCCCAATGGGTCGCTCGGTCGGTCGGTCATTCTTTTTTGGGAGGTGGTGTTCCCTTTGGTGGGGTTGCAAAGGGGGGGGGGGGGGGAAAAAAACATAAAAGGCATCCTTTTTTGGGGTTGCCAAAAAAACAAGAAGAACATAGTTGGTACCCCTTTTTGGGGTTTTGGGGTTGCAAGGAAAGAAAAAAACAACCAACATAGTTGGGGTCCCCAAATAAACAGGTAGCCCTTGGTTGGTGGCTTGGATTTGTGGTTTGGGAGTTAGTACCCCTTGGTGGACTCATCTAGCCGAAGCGGTTTTGAGCAAGTGGCTGATGTTGTCTTGCTGGCGACCAAAGGGAAACCAAAGGAACAACCAACTTAGTTGGGGGCGGTTCGAGAGATGCAGGGGCCCTGAGAAATGACATGACCCCTAGAAGAGCCCTGCATTTCCCCTTCCGATTCATTTCCAACACCTGAAGAGTCCTTCCCTACTGAGTGCCAGCAAGAATAGGGTCTGGTTCTTTGTTTTTTGAGTTGGACCCTCCCACCAATTCAAGAAAAGGAAAATCGTCCAAACCAGGACCCCGAACTTCAGGTGTCATCCCGCGTACCCAAAACAAGTTGATCTAAGGGTTGCCACCCCAAACACAACAAGTAATACACAAGTTGCCAATGAAAGAAAACGAGTTGCGAGGAAGAGTCGCGCAACTTCACCAGGCAAAGACATCTTTGAACTCTGGCAACCATTCTAGGGGTACCTTCAACATTCTTTCCAGGGATCCTTCTTTTCAGGAAACCCTCAAAAACCGGGGGGGAAACAGCCGGTTTTTGAAAAGAACCATTGTTGAAAAGCATGGAAAAGGAATCAACCCCTAGAGGGAATCAACCCCTAGAACCATATGCAAAGTGGTGGTGGATTGCAGGGTACCTCTAGTGGTTTTCAGCAACGGAGCTTGGGGTTCAGCCAAAACAGGCTGCCAAAAGGAAGTGGCATGTGACACGTCCAACTGACCCTCCCCAAATCTCAGATGGCGATTTGGCAAGAAACTGCCTCTGTCGCTTTGCAGGTTCAAAGTTGTGTATGTCTATTAATACCTCGGACCTTTCTAGTTGTTGGGCAAAAAGGCACAAACTGAACCAGAGAGTTGGGCGCCTTTGGGCGCCAGGTTGGAGGCTTACCTTCAGGCTAGCCCCGGAAAACCAGCGAAAACACACCTTTCTAGGGGTTGATGCCCCATTCTTTTCAACCATCGGTCTTTTCAAAAGCCAGCCGTTTTCCCTGGGATTCCGGAGGTTTTTCCAGAAAGAAGGATGCCTGGAAAGAATGAGGAAGGTACCCCTAGAACCTTCGTGGCCAAAGTTTGGCTCAAAATTAGTGACTCCCAGACTCAAGCTGGCCCATTGCCCCGGTGCTCAGGCATCATCTGCTCATTTTGCCCATCGCAGTGCTAGGGTTCAAGCGTTATTGAACCCAGAAGGCAAGAAACACAGGACCCTTGAGCCACTGTTTGCTGTCGCCACGGAAGCACATTATCTTCCCACTTTCGAGAAACCTTTTGACAGCATTGACCAGCCACAGTGGACGCTCATCCTGCCTTTGAATCGCCACTGTGGGCGAGCCAGGCAAGACTCAAGCAAGAGCCAAGCGCTCAGCGTTGGCCTAGAACTCATCACCGTAGCCTGACGCGTTGGAAGGAAGAAGGATGACTGCTAACTGTTGTTCACACTATATGGGGGTGCCTTGCTTTTAAGGGCACTTTTATGGGATGGCTGTAAAGGAAAACCTAAAGGAACCCAGGGACGCAAGAAAGGAACCTTCATCCGAGAAGCAAAAAACCTTTTAAGGTCGCTTTAGAGAGTTTGCCCAGGTGCGAATTGTTTCATTCATGAATAGGATTCAAAAGTGCAAACCAAGATGTGAACTCTTGCAACTGCCAAGCACAAGCAACTGCCATTGTCCTTAGCATGGTGCAACTGCAAATACAAACAACCACAACAGTCACGCACGCCGAGCGCGCACGCGCACGCAAGCACGTACGCACGCATGCACGCCCGCACACCCTCACGCACGCACGCACGCGTACACAGAACGCGCGCGCACACACACACACACTGTAGAATTTATTCCGCGCATATACACACAAAAACTAAACCAACAAGCCAACAAGAAAACCTAAAAAAAAAAAGAAGCAAGCAAACAAGCCAACAAAGCACACCAACAACAAAAAACGTGCAAACTGGCACGACCGTCCGATGTCGCCCTCTCGTTTACGACCTCGCGCCTTCCTCTTCGCCCTCCCCTTCGGCCGTCTCGATGCCCACCTCCTCGTAGTCCTTCTCCAAAGCCGCCAAGTCTTCGCGGGCCTCGGAGAACTCGCCCTCCTCCATGCCCTCACCCACGTAGTGGTGGACGAAAGCACGCCTTTCATGCAGACTCCACCAGCCACCAAAAAAAAACATAGAATGCTAGATAGCTGAATCCAAACACGCAACAAAAGCCGGAATCAAACAAGAACCACAGACCGGGTGAGTATCTGTGTCACTGTGCAGTGAGATCCCAAAACACGTTGTACACCCAATACGGCATGTGTCTTTTTTCGGCAAAGAGCATGTATGTGTATGTTGGCTTCAAACGGCAACTTGAAGTAAAGTAAAATCTTGCTGGATCCGCAATATGATGAGCACACTGCTGTCCACACAACTGTGGTCAGCGAAGCGGCTCAAGTTCACACACCCCGCTGGAAGTCTGCTTCAACTCTGTCGTTGACGGTGCTGTCTTAAGAAAAAACGGGTTTGGTTCCCCAAAATGACATAGGAAAGCAAGTGCTGCCCTGGCCGAAGCCTGTCCCAACACTCAGCCTAGACCGTCAGCAGCTCGCATGAGCCGGCAGGGGTTGTCTCAAAATCAGGGAAACCCAAAAACAGCTGGTTTGGCCTCATCCCACTTGCACAACCCCGACAACACATACCCCTAACATACATGTCTGTAAAACCACAACTCATCGACCACCAAAATGCGAATCACTCTGCAAATCGTTGCTAGAAAGCAGGCCAACGCATCCAAACAATAGCGCCCATCACAACTGCTGCAATACACAATCAAACTTGCACGTGTCATTCTACAATGATTCTACTTTTGCGGCAAGGATCTTGCTGTACATCAGATCGAATTTGTGGTCAATGCGGGAGAAGACTTCCGCGATGGCCGTGCTGTTGGAAATCATACAGCACGCACGCATGACCTTGGCCAAATCACCACCAGGCACCACTGTAGGAGGCTGGTAGTTGATACCGCACTTGAAGCCAGTGGGGCACCAGTCCACAAATTGGATGGTGCGCTTGGTCTTGATGGTGGCAACCGCCGCATTCACGTCCTTTGGCACAACATCCCCGCGGTACCTGATGTTTTATTTTAGCAAACAACTTACGCCATCCATGTTGAACCCTGAACATCCGTGCAGACGCGCGTGCACGCATGCGCGCGCGCACACACACACACACGCACATGCACCCAAATGTAACCACGCAAGAACATAATAACCTCAGTAATCCGGCTACAACAACCACGGCGCTATGCTCACACCAACTTGCTTGATGACTGGCCGAGACGCATCATACAGCAAGCCATGTACTTGCCGTGGCGAGGATCGCACTTGACCTGTTTTGTCCCCAAAGACGGAAATACCCCCTTTCGGACTACGACAAATCTTCAGCCTCACAACTGGGAGCCAAAAAATGGGAGTTGACCAATATTCCTGGCCCCCAAATGACCCAATGGTCATCCCATGAGAACCTTTTGTTGTTGCTGATTGGCAACTGAGTGACCATCATTGAGGCGGGCTCGAACACAGACATGGTGATCTCCGCCACGGAGAGCTGCTCATGGTATGCCTTCTCTGCCGAGATCACCGGCGCAAAGGAGGTAAGCATGAAGTGGATTCGCGGGTAAGGAACCTTGCTCCAAGCTCCATCCTAAACTTTGGAGTTAAGTCTTTTCTACAACAACCAATATAGTACGAGGCAAATATATGACAAACTGTTAGCAAACGTTGACCCAGAAACAAGATTTGTTTGGAACTCCGTGATGTCCACGTTCAAAGCCCCATCGAACCGCAGGCTTGCCGTCAACGAGCTGATGATCTGAGCGATCAGCCTGTTGAGATTCGTGTAGGTCGGGCGCTCAATGTCCAAGTTCCTGCGGCAAATGTCGTATAACGCCTCGTTGTCCTTGTTGCTCCAAAAGACTCCCAACACAGTCACACATTCAACACCAACACACAATCTTGCATGGCAAATTGTGAGATGTCGTTTGCACGTTCGAAAACAGTTAAACAAACGTGCATCAATGGCGACATTTGGGCCCTGTTGCGAATTAGCTGGTCTGCATCAATGAAATTGCTAGCAGCGCCTACGGCAAGCAAACGCGCCCAAGCAGGTTGTCAATATCAGTTTCATCAAATGATCGCAGTCAGTCAGTGATTGCTACCTGGGCGCGTACATGATTGTCACATCCGTGTGCTCGAGCAGAGAATGCACACATAGCACAGTGTTGTACGGTTCAACAACTGCAGTCGCCACCTGTGGACAAGACCAAACTGTGAAGGAGATCTTGCTCTTCTTACCATAGTCCACGGACAAGCGCTCCAACATCAAGCAGCCCAGGCCGGATCCAGTGCCGCCGCCGACAGCATTGTAGACGCAGAACCCCTGTAAGCCGGTGCAGTTGTCCGCCAACTTGCGGATTCCTGAGTCACGCATGCAACTGCCACGTCTTGCAAACTGCCACGCAACAACAAAGCTCGGTGGCTTTCTGCTCCCCTGCTAAAAGTTTAACTTTTAGTGGTTCAATGGAAAAACCATTAGTTGGCAAAAAGCTAAAGTCCTAACATCCAAGCAAAATGCACCAAAGAAACTGTGAATCTGCAAGCCTTGCCAGTGCTGGCTGGCATCGATCCAACACCAAGTCCACGATTTCCTTGCCGATCGTATAGTGCCCCCGCGCCTGAGTGAGAACGTTCTTCCCCCCCCCAAAAAAAAATACGGGCCAATTCTACCAGCAAAAACACAACAAAACATTACATAGTAAAGCCGAACCGAGATAGGCGCAAAGTTGTTTGCCGCGTCTTCTTTGCCGGAAATGAGTTGCTCGGGGTGGAAAAGCTGGCGGTAAGTGCCCGTGCGAACCTCATCCACGACCGTCGGCTCCAAGTCGACCATGACACAGCGGGGCACGTGCTTCCCCGCCCCAGTCTCACTGAAGAAAGTGTTGAATGCCTAGGGCCGGTCAGACCCTTGGCTCTCCAACTTGGTTCCTCTCCAGTGTGAGGGGGTGTCAACCACTATGCACGCTCACGATTTTGCTGCCCAGAACAGCACGATGCCCGGCGGGCCCCATTGTTATACAGTTTAGTGTTTGTTTTGCTTTTGTGCACCTCAAGTCTGCTGAAGCTCGCAATGTGCTTCTACTGTGTTGCGTCTGTGTTTCTTTTAATCTGCGTAAGGTCGTCGGAAGTGTCAGCGCCCTTTAGCATCACTTCATGAGTGGCATGCGTAACTAAAAAGAGAAGTCATTACAAAGACTTGTCTTGTGGCATTGTTGTTGTTGTTGCTGCTGTTGCTGCTGTTGTTGCTGTTGTTGCCGTTGCCGTTGCTGTTGCTGTTGCTGTTGCTGTTGCTGTTGTTGTTGCTGCTGCTGTTGCTGTTGCTGTTGCTGTTGCTGTTGCTGTTGCTGTTGCTGTTGCTGTTGCTGTTGCTGCTGCTGCTGCTGCTGTTGCTGTTGCTGTTGCTGTTGCTGTTTGAGGTTTGCTGTTTGGTGCTGTTGTTGTTCATGTTGTTCTTGTTGTTGTTTGTTGTTGTTGTTGTTGTTGTTTTGTGTTGTTGTTGTTGTTGTTGTTGTGTTGTTGTTGTTGTTGTTGTTGTTGTTGTTGTTGTTGTTGGTTGTTGGGGTTGGTTGGTGTTGTTGGATGTTGTTGTTCTTGTTTCTTGTTGTTGTTTGTTTGTGTTGTTTGTTTGTTTGTTTGTTTGTGTGTTTGTTTGTTTGTTGGTTTGTTTGTTGTTTGTTTGCTTGCTTGCTTGCCTTGTTTGTGTGTTTGTTGGTTTTGTTAGTTTGCTTGTTGTTTGTTTGTTTGTTGTTTGTTTGTTTGGTTTGTTTGGTTTGGTTTGATTGATTTGATGTTGTCTGGCTGTATGTCTGTCTGTCTGTTGTCTGTCTGTCTGTCTGTCTGTGTTTGTTTGTTTGTTTGTTTGTTTGTTTGTTTGTTTGTTTGTTTGTTTGTTTGTTTGTTTGTTTGTTTGTTTGTTTGTTTGTTTGTTTGTTTGTTTGTTTGTTTGTTTGTTTGTTTGATTTTTTGTTTGTTTGTTTGTTTGTTTGTTTGTTTGTTTGTTTGTTTGTTTGTTTGTTTGTTTGTTTGTTTGTTTGCGTGCTTGCTTGTTTGTTTGTTTGTTTGTTTGTTTGTTTGTTTGTTTGTTTGTTTGTTTGCTTGTTTGTTTGTTTGTGTGCTTGTTTTTCTTGTTTGCTTGTTTGTTTGTTTGTTTGTGTGTTTGTTTGTGTGTTTGTTTGTTTGTTTGTTTGTTTGTTTGTTTGTTTGT
>CAUJNA010001508.1:0-70000 GCA_963377175.1 Effrenium voratum
GAAGTAGTACTAGAAGTGGCAAGCGTAGTAGCTATAGTAGTCTAGTAGTACTAGTAGTAGTAATAGAAGTACTAGCAGTAGAAGAAGGAGGAGCAGGGCCCCGCCACTCAGGCCCACGCGGTGGACAACGACGGGTGACGCATGCGTTTTCCGGACCCGAATAAATGCATCTGTGCGTTTTGGCTGAAACCGAACCGATTCGATTCGATACCGATAGCGATTCGAAACCGGTCGCGAAAGGGGGCCGGCCATCCATGAGTACAGGGGCGTCTTCGAAAGGATCTACATCTTTAGCCCGTCCATCGACATCGACGACGGCTGGATTCCCGTCAAGAAGTACATCGAGCAGGACCTGGGAGTGAATACTGAACGGGAGCAAGCGTGCTGGGACGAGTGGGGCGAGGCGGCGCTGCGCCGCATCATCCAGCAGCAGCGCAAGATCACGGAGGCGTCAAAGAAGTTGGAGATGAAGAAACTGTATCAGGTCCTGATAATCTGCGACGACCTAGCGGATGTGCCTCAGCTCCACAGACCCAACGGCGCCCTGGATACGCTGTTCATCAGGGGCCGTCATATGCAGATCAGCACCTGGGTGAGCTCGCAGAAGCTGCGGCTCATCAGCGCAGCCGTGCGGGTGAACATGCAGTTCCTCTGCTGCTGGAGGCTGCGCAACCAGCACGAGCTGGACGCCGTGGTGGAGGAGCTCAGCGCCCTGCTGCCGAAGGAGCGGCTGTACCAATTGTATGAACAGGCGACGCGGGAACCCTACAGTTTCCTTTTCGTCTACTACCTGAAGCCGAGGAATGAAATGTTCTTCAAGCGCTTCGAAGAGCGCTTCGTAATTGAAAACGCGGATGGGAGCGGCGCTCAGCTTCCTGGGCCAGAAGCTGTTCGCTAGTTCCACACTGATCAGCGCACGGTTTGAAAATATCTCCTGCTGCACCTCCGTCGCAGCCGTCCCGCCCGTCGTCCGCAGAACGGGCGGCTTCCTTAGAAAAGGCATGACGACGATCTACGTGGACAGCCGCAAGAGGGTGGCCGGCTCGGACAGCGACTTTGAGGTAGACCTGGGAGAGTCCCTGCACTTGCAGAGCGACGCCCGGCTCGCCGTCTACAAGATCCGCCTGGCCGACAGCTTTTTGTCCACGGACCGGGGCCGCTACCTCTACTGGGTTGACGCCGCGCTGGGCACGCTGAACTGGGCGTTGTTGCCCGAGGGCGCGTACACTGGCGCACGGCTGGCCGCCTGGATCAGCTCCAACTTTGCCACCGCCACCTACAGCGAGACCACCAACAGCCTGAGCGTTGCCTACGACGGCAACAGGCTCATCCTGAACGACCTGGAGCTGCGGCAGCAATTTCCCGACGCGGCGGACTACCCCGCCGCGCCGCCCGCCTCTCCCACCACGCCCTTCAGCGTGGACCACATGCTGGGCCCGAGCTTCGTCTCTGGCGGGCAGCAGGTTTTCGAATTTGTCCGGATGATGGCGCACAACGAGGTCTACCTGCGCTGCGCCCAGCTGGCCAACGCCAGCAGAGTGCTGGGCAACCTGGGCGACATCCTCTCCAAGCACGCTGAAGAGTGGAGTGGGTACCATTGTGGAGACGGGCTCGGACGACGGGCACTTCATGGCCCTCAGGGGCCCGGTTACCCTGAGGCACATGCGCTTCCGCCTGACCGACCTGGACGGCAACGTCGTCCGGCTTCGCGGGTCGTCTTTGTCGTTCGTGTAATTAAATGGAGCCAGCCGAACACGACAGGGCGCCGGAGGCGCAAGAGGCGCCAGAGGCGCAGGAGTACGCTGCGCCGGACGCTGCGCCGGAACCGAAACGGCGGGGCAGGCCCCCTGGGAGCAAGAACAAACCGAAGCAGGACGTGCCTACTGAGCCGGCTGCCCCAAAGCGCAAGCCAAAGCCGCCCCCGGTTGAGGCGCCGGCGGAGGCACCGGTTGAGGCACCGGGGGAGGCACCGGTTGAGGCGCCGGCTGAACCGGAGGCGCCTCAGCTCACAAGAGAGCAGCAGCGCGCCCTGCGCATGCTGGAGAGGCAGTCGGCTTATGACCGGTTGACAACAGGCGCAAGCGTACTGGTATAAAAGCATGATGTCGATTGAACCCCGCAACGAGCCGCGGATGCTCCGGTGGTTCCGCAGAACGTACCCCAGCTACAACCTGCAGCCGCTGCTGCTGAAGCGCTACCGAGAACTGGAGGAGGCGCGGGCCTTCAACTCCTGGCTGGGGGAACGCCGGCTAGCCCAGGAGGGGCAGCGGCACCTGGACGACGTGAGCCGTCTGACGGAGGCCGTGCACCGCCAGGTCCCTCAGCTGCGCTACGCGCGGGCCGAGCGCCGGGGCGTGGAACGGGCGGCGGACGAAGTTGCGCAACAGTAAATGAAGACCTTCGAGGCGCACGGGCTTGAAATTTCAACCATCGCCGCGCAGCTTGACGGCCCAGGAGGGCGACGTCGCTGGTCGCCCTGAGATCATTGCGCACTTTGACCCGCTCATGTGGATTGTGGAGAACCCGGCCACCGGGCTGCTGAAGACCCGGCCGTTCATGGAGCCTCTGCCCTGGGTGGACGTGACCTACGGCAAGTACGGAACTCCGTACAGGAAGCAGACGCGGCTGTGGACCAACATGCGCTGGCAAACGGAGGAGGTACGGCGGCTGGGAATGGGCTGAGATGATCGGCAACGGAGTGGGACGGGGGGGCGAGGGATGATGGGAGTCGACAAAGGCCGCGGCGAGGCCTGCGCAGGCCCGGCAGCCGCTGACGGCAGGCACCTCCGGGCCGCGCAGCGGGGGCCGCGGCTGATGGAGGGGCAGTACGAGAGGGTCAGCCAGTCACGCGAGCTGCTCTACAGCGTTCCTGCTGCGCTGTGCGAGGAGATTGCGCGCGCGGCCACGGAGGAGCTTGCAGAGCGGCTGAGCATTCCGGACTAGGTGGCTTCCTCCAAGGGGCCTGGAAGAAGCCAATTTTTCCATGTTTTTTTGCATGTTTTGGGGCGGTGTCACTAAACACCAAAAATGGCGAAGAGGGACACCGGGCCTTTTTTTGCCGTTTTTTGGGCGCATTCAAAAGCGGTGTCCCTCTGCACCAAAAATGGTGAAGAGGGACACCGGGGCCTTTTTTGTCATTTTTGTGGCGCATTCAAAAGCGGTGCCACTCTGCATCAAAAATGAAGCAGAGTGGCACCGGGCCTTTTTTTTGTCATTTTTGTGGCGGTGTCCCTCAACTTCAAAAGCGGTGTCACGCTGCATCAAAAATGATGCAGAGGGACACCGGGCCTTTTTCTTAGTCAAGCACAGAGACGCCCGTGCCGGAGAGCGTCACCAGCTGGTAGGCCACCAGGTGGATGAACAGGTCCGTCATCGTGCCGTCCAGGCCCTTGAAGGTGAACCGGGCAAGGTCGCCCGAGCGGCATCTTGGGCACGCGCTCGGTGGGAAAGGTAGCCCACGCGGCCGATGTCGATGTTGCGCACCGTGTCGTCGTAAGTACCGCGGCCCCTGCGCCTATGAGGTCCGCTGCCGCCTGCGCGCCGTCTGCAGTGCTGCGCAGACGGTCCGTGATGGAGGGCGGCCCCTGCCCGTTGCTGGCCAGCGCGCCGGCCTCGGGGTCTCCCGCCAGGTCATCCTCAACAAAGCGGGTTCCGCCGTCAATTCTTGGTACCTGTCCTCGCTGGACTGAAAATAAAAAAAAAAAAAAAAAAAAAAAAAAAAAAAAATAAAAAAAAACCCTCGCTGGACTGCGAAAAATCGTCCAGGTAGAATGCCATTGTGACGATGGGTGGTTGCGGTCCGGCTGGTCCAGGGGCAGCGGCTCATTCCGCTCAAGTAGCCCACCACCTGGCGAGCAGACGCGGCTGTAATCCGTGCAGACCGGGCTGGCCCAGACCATGTCGAAGTGCCCCGGCGGGAACGTCGTGTAGTCCCAGCTCCGGATGTCGCAGAGGATTGTCGGCTCAAATTTCGACACGATGTCCAGGCAGACGACCTCCCAGCCCGCCGCCTCGAAGGCCCTGCCCACCGACTTGGTGCCGCAGAAAAGCTCCAGGAGTCTCGGCATTTTTAAAGAGCAAGATCACAGCCACTGCGACGACCAAGAAAACTCGCGCGTTCATCGGACCGGACTTTTTTCCTACAGAGAGAGATGGATTTAAAAAAAGAGCCGAACTCGCATGAAGCTTGCAAAAATGCCAAACTTCGGAAACACGTGCTGCTTTGCCTTGTTCAGACCAATGCCAAGGGGGGAAAATTCATGTCCATAGAGGACTCCCATCAGGGCGCGCTGGTGCGCAAGGTGGACGTGGAGGTGCTGTGGGAGCCCGGCAACTTCCAGGACGACGGGGCCAAGAGGGCGGGTGTGTGCTTTGCGAGCAACACCAACCTGGAGCTGTGGACGGAGGAGGTGGAGCAGGGTGTCATCGACAACATGATCATCTTCCAGAAGCCCTTTCCGGGGGCCGCCCGCACCGAGCTTGGATAGGGGATGCATCATCACGCGCTAAAGAAAAAAAGTCCATCAAATGCTCGAATGGTCTGAAATGCTTGAACGGTCCCAAAAAAAACCCGCGCAGCCTCTTTAAGCTATCATGGACGCTCCCAGCCTTGCGGCCGCTCTGATGGCTTAGCGGCCTCCCACCAAGCGGCCTCGCGAAGATGCGCTGCTTGAGGCCGAGCGCTCGCACCATCGCCGCATCAAGGTTCTCAAGGAGGAGGTCATGAGCTGCCTGGAACAGGAGTCATTCACCGCTGTAGGACAGGCGCGAGCACCTGGAGAGAATCCGGAAAGAGGTGAGCGACATCTCTGCCCAGAGCTTCCAAAAGTAGTTAAATAATTTAACAATATCTAATTAAGCTAACAATGCTTAAAGTGAATGCTTAATTAAGCGTTTTTCCTTTAATTAAACATTGTTTTTTGTTTTTTGTAGCAAAAATGCTTTAGGAAGCATTGTTTTGTGCTTAATTAAGCATTGTAGTTTTTATTTAAGCATTGTTCGCTTAATTAAGCATTTTTGTTTTTGCAAAAAAACAATGCTTAAATAGAGAGCTTGATTTTCCATGGTTCATGGATTTCACAGACATGTCTCGAATTTTACTCCAAGATTGATTGATATATTTTTGCTTGAACGCTGATCTTTGTGTTGCTGAACGTCAAAGGTTTTTTTAACTTGGGGACGATGGACGTGTTGTTTTTTTCCGCAGATTGTTGTTGTTTCTTTTTTTCAAGCATGTTTTTTGAGTATGTGCAGCGGCGTGCATGTGCCTGCGTAAAGGCAGCAGACGCAGTTGGACCGAGCCCTTGCACGCACGGCTGCAAACATGCCGCCTCCTCGAGCCAGAAACACGGCTAGTGCCAAAGACTTGGTGAAGTCCTTCAGATCTCACTTCAAAGACCTGGACCCGGCAGCTTTCAGAAAGGATGTGGAGGAGGTTATAGCACAGTATGAGGGCTTGCTGGCAGACATCATGGATGAGACAGTTCGGCCTTCAGAGTCTGTGCTGAGGGACGGCTTGGTCAGATCTTATGACGTCAGTGGCAAGGATGCTCGCGCAGTGGCAAGGGACATATCTGCTTGCTTCAAGCATTTGAGGAGCAAGCTGCAGTCCAGCAGTTCCGGGAAGAAGCTCACGCCCAGTGTGTGGAGGCTTGTGTCGAAGCTCAAGCAGCTTACAGGGCAAGGCGCTCCGCAGAAAGCCATGGAGCCCATGAAAGAACGCGAGCCCGTCGAGACACCTGGCGCAGCACAGGCTCTTCCCGCAGGTGACCCTGCACCCTATAAGCCAAGCAGAAGATACCGTTTCAAAAGGAAGGCTACAGCTTCGTGCGATGTTTTCAGCATGTATGGTCTTCCAGCCACTGCCACTAATGCAGTTGACGATGAGGCAGCTGCAGAGGCCTCTGACGTGGGAGAGGCAGACCAGGTGGACTCAGATTCAGATGTTTTGGTTGTGAAAGACTTGGAGGAAGAGGATCTCCAGGCAGCTGCTGCAATCCCTTTGGCAAAAGCGTACTTTGACCCCAGCCAGGGCTGCTATGTCAAAGCCTTGGAGCATTCATGGCGAGTTGAAGGAAGGAGCAGCTGGGTTTTGCATGGTTTACTTCCCAGACGAAGAGCCATTTGAGAGCCAAGTCCCGAATCTATGGCTGTCGAGTCGCAAAAGCACGCCGGCTTTCAAGTTCTCCAAGCGCGGCAAGGCCGCCTTCGGAAAGGCCAAGAAGAAGGCGAAGCGAGCCGCAGAGCCTGCTGGAAAGGAGGCAGAGGCTACTGTGGGATCCAGCGAGTCCGGCGAGAGCAACCAGGAGTTGCTAGCAGCCGCGCCTCTGGAGTTGGAGTCTTGGAACGGGTACCCTCTAGCTGGCATGCCGCAGGAGGCGCTGCCGCCTCCCGCCTGCACTCCTACACTGTGAAGGCTCTGATCCTTGGCACTAGTGTGAGTATAGATGTTCTCATGCGAGGCAAGGCCTTTTATATAAAAAGACCAGAAATCTGCAAGGGGCAGCACCGCTGGTCGAAGCACAGCAGCATCACGGAGTGCTGGGTTCAGTGCCTTGAAAAAATCAAGGACACACTAAGGGACGAGAAGGACGCTGTGCCAAATTTGGAGTGAACATATTGCATTTGAACAAACAAACTGGATCGCTTAAAAAGGCCTGCCCCCGCAGACCATGCCGCTTTTGGATTTGCATGACGTTTTGAGCAGCATGAATTGTTTGCAAGATTTTTTGGGGTTTGTTGAGTTGCATGACCTTGTGTGTTTGTGCGTTGCATGAGCGTTTGGACCGCAGCCATTTTTATGTGCGCACCCTTTCAGGACTTTGCTGGCAAGCATGCATGTATATGCAGTTGTTGATGTCACTTGTGCCTTGTGCATGGTGCAGGCCTCCTTGGCAGGAGGGTATAGCTTGATCTCTTTTGTGCAGGCCGCGCCGCGTCGAAGGTTGCCAGATCTTCTTGTGCATGGCCAGGACTGATCCTTCAGGAAGTTTCTTTGTGAAGGCCATCCTCCTTGGCAGGAGGAATTCAATGTTGAAGTGCAGTTGCCGCGCATGCATGCGTGCCCTGACTTAGTTCGCAGGTGGTGATGCCAGCATCTGCCGGCCCAAAGTCTCCTTGGAGGAGACAGGGTTGCGCACGAGCTCTTTGTTCATTGCTTTGTTCTGAGATGCTTTGGCCATGTTGCTTGCGTGACAAATGTGCGCTTGTTGGCAGATATGTTTGAGCTCAAGTGGCTATGATGACACGCATGTCAGCATATGATTGCATGATATGGTCACAGTCAGGCAGCTTGCATAATCATGGCTGGCAGTAGCAAGAGCGGCTATGGCAAAGAGTGGAGCAAAGAGTGGAAAGGCCCGATCCGGGCTGGGAAGGGGTCTGATTGGGGCAACGAGGCCTTGCTAGACCTCAGGTTTTGCAAGGCTTGCAAGACGAAGTCGTATCTCAGAGGATCGTTATGCGCAAATTTGTTGTGCAGCCAGTACTACATGCACCAACAGCCATCCTTGGCAATGTGGAAGAAAGGAGTGAGTGAAGAATGTTGGTCGCCGCAGTCCTGGCGTCAGAGCGGATTCAGTGATGCGGTTTACCAGAGGCACCTCACAGAGGAGTGGGCCCAGATGGAGGAGGAAGACCACGAAGATTCGGACGAGATGGAAAAAGTCGTCATCGAAGAGGTGGCCAGCAGTGAGGAAGAGACCGCAGCTTGGAAGAAGCAGCAAGAGGTGCCTGCGGAGGAAGATGATGCGGCCCGGGCAGGGTACCAGTGGGCAGTGAAGGAAAAAAAGGCAGCCGAGCTCTTGAGCGCCAGCATCAAGATGGAGAAAAGTGCCGATGTCCCTTTGGAGACAAAATCCTACTATGCGAAGTGGGCTTTGCAGGAGGCCAAAGGAAGGGACGAAGCTCAGGAGAAAGCAAAAATGCTTGGGAAATCCGCAGAGGATTTCAAAGAGCTGGCAACTCTGCACCCATGGCGTGCTGGTGGAAAGGAGCGCCAGCAAGAAAAAAAGAATGAGAATGAGAAGAATGAGAATGAAAAGAATGAGAATGAAAAGAATGAGAATGAAAAGAATGAGAAGAATGAGCAGCCGGCGGTGGTGGCCACTCAGCAGGATGCGTTTGAAAGCTGGCAAAGATCCTACTGGGGGACAGGTGCTTCGGCGCGCGACCACGGCTGGGAGGAAGAGCCCGCGAAGGGAAAAAAAATAAGGGACGGAAGCGAAAAGCTTGGTTGGAAGCTCAGATCGATTCTTTGAAGGTGAGTGGAAGGTGGGTTGGACCTGGCCATCCCAGCGCAGTGGCAAAGGCCATCCGGCTGGCCAAGGACTGCCTTGAGAGATCACATTGCTTTGCCATGTTTTTTTGGGAGTGTCCTTTTTTGTGTGTGAATCTACCCTGCAGGAAGGCGATACTTTCAAGAAGCCCGAGAAGCCCGCAGCAGATCCGTCGGAGAACAAGGCCAGCTTTATTTTTTTTACGGTTTTGATACTTGTGCAAGATGCTTGTCCTGACCAGGCAGATGCTTGAGTGGCCAGATCAGATCACGATACCGTGGAATCTTCGAGCGTGATGGGAAAATGCATGCCAGATGTGCTCAAACTTGTTTGCCTGGTCAAGTTGCCATGGTTCTTGCATCTTGCCAAACATGTCTGGGGTGTAGGAGCGTGCTTGGACAGCTGCTGCCTCAGACAAAAGGCCTCCCTGGTGGGAGGATTTGTTTTTTGAGAAGGACTACCTCCTTGGCAGGAGGCTTAATTGGTATGGTCTTAGATTGACTTGCGATCAAAGATGCATTTGTTTGTCTTTTTGGCATGTCTGCATCTTTGATTCACATTGCAAGGTGCTAGGAATTCCTTTAACTCAGATGTTATCCTTGTGGACTTCGCCATGCAGCCAGGGCCTCAGAATATCAGACTTGTAGCCACTGTTCAAGTATGTTGCTGGTTGTAAGCGCCTTGCAGTGCTGGTAGACTGGACTTGACTTGGTCTGTGTGCATGGCCATGGCAAGCCTCCTGAGAAGGAGGCATCCTCCTTGGAAGGAGGCTGGCTGCACCTTCACCAATAGACATTGGGGCTGTGTGCCCATTCATGGTTTTCAGCTTGCAGTCAAGTGTGTGCATTGTTGTTTGGTGTGACTTGCCAAGTTTCTTACAAGACTCCAACTCGGTCTTGCAGCTTCACTGATTTGATATTGATCGCACCATGATCACTGCATTTGGTATTGGTTAGGAAATCAAAAACACACAGAAAATTTTTAACAAGCATTTTTTAACAAATTTTTAACTGTTAAAAATTTTGATTTTAAAAGGAAACTCCATTTAAAATCAAAATTTTTAACAGTTAAAAATTTGTTAAAAATGATTGTTAAAAATTATTTTTCCGGGTGTGGGAGTAATATAATATATTTTGTGGGTGCAGGCAACCCGGGATGGGGTTGTGACTTGATATAGTTGTTTATTTTTGTTTGGTGTATACATTGCATTTTGAAGGATTACAGTAGTGCTATACATTTGAAATGAATCTATCAAGTTTGAATCAGGTAGGATTGAGTTTGCTGTTTGACACTCCCTTGTGAGGCGATGGTTTGCAGCCATTCTGGTTTGTTTTAGCCAGATCCCCACAGTTGTCAGCCATGGTATGGCCTGATGGGGATCCCGTGCTGCTAAGCTACTGGAGCAATTTGGCAGGAACAATCTGTCATGTAAGCCTTCATCAGTCAGGCTGGGAGAGCAGGACGCCTTGGTACAGATTGCCTGAGAACATTGTACCATCGCCAAGTCTCCTGAGTAGTTTGCAGCAAAGCCTGCCCAATGCTGGAGATAATTTTGGCCCAGGTAGAAACGAACTAGAAGATCTCAGAAGGATGTACGGTTTCAGAGGCTGAGCTTGGCATTGGAGTGCGCCAAAACAAAAAGGCTCGGGCGCATAGTTTGAATATCAATCCAGAGTGTTTAAGATAAAGACACGCGCGCGGCAGTGTTTCTCTAGGTGTCGAATGTTGAGAAGGCTCAAGCTTAGGTCAGGTAAGGATCATGGCTCCCAAAATGGGGAAGACTGCCAAAGCTATGGCTGCAAAGTCAGCTGCCAAAGCTTCAGCTGGCAAGAAAGTCAAAAAGGAAGTGAGAACAACGCCCAAGGCAAAGCCGAAGCGTGTCAAGGAGCCAGTTTTGGAGACTGCTGGCGATGCCTCGGCCTCAGACCAAGCTGCCAAAAAGGAAGATGGCCAGGCGCCCATGGAGCATGATGGGTCTGGGGCCCCACCAAGCCAGCTGGGCTACGCCAGAGGCACAGTGAGCGCGCTTCTCACTTCGCTAAAATACCAAGTGAAGGCAAAGAAAACCAGTGACTCCCAGAAGGATGACGCACAGAAGGTGTTGCAGGACCGCCGCATGCATGTTTGAGTTTGTAGTGGGCTTCTTGGCCACCTACTTAACTGACAGCTTGATCTCCTTGGTAGGAGTACGAAGCGGGCACCATTGAGGAGAAGAAGTTGATTCTGGACAAACTGCAAGAATTCGGAGTGAAGAATTGCAGCTGGGTCCACAGCCTGGAGTCCCTGACATCTAACATTAAGGACGAGACTGAGTCCTTGGTCACCAACTTCTTCACCAGGTTGTTTGGCTTAGTAGTGGCTTTTGTTTTTCTCTTCATGGCTTGCTAGCAGCATTCTGGGATTGCGCCAACGCAGCTGAGGCAAGGGATCTTCGCCATCGAGCATGTTGACACAGCCGGCCTGTCAGAAAATGACAAGGATGAGATTTTGGAGGAGATCCTCTCCAAATCTGAGAAGAGCTTTGGCCACTCGAGGCAGGTGCAAGAACACTCAAAGTTCAAGCAGTTGCACAAGTACCTTTTTGTTTACACCAAGGGCAAGAAGAACACTGAGGGCGCAAGGACAAGCAGCAGCATGTCAAGCACTGCTGCGGGCATGAAGGGCAAGGCAAGCCAAAAGATGGCTTTGCACTTGCTGGGCCGACCAGAGTTGGCCAGTTCTTCTGCAGCTGAGCGTGGCATGTCTGCGTCTTTGTCTGAGGCCAAGTCTGAGTCAAAGAGCCTGCAAGCTGCGAGGGTTCGCCTCAGCAAGCTGTTGGAGGACTTAAAGCTCCTGACAGCCGAGATCGCTGGCCTGAAGGATAACAGCTGGGGCAAAAAGCTAGGAGAGTTGGAGAACGCTGACAAGCAGTTGTCTGGCTTTTTGTCAGAGGTGAGGACGCAGCTGGCCGTTCCCTTTCCAACCGACAAGCAGCAGGAGGTGCCAGATCTGCTTGCCCAGCTGAAGGAATTGAATGAGAAGGCAAGCATGCGCGAGAAAGCAGTGAAGCTGATCTACAAAACAAGCAAGAGTTTGCTCTCCTGAGAAGATATAGTACAGGAGCCACGCCTGTGGATTTTGTTTGCAGGCTTGTCCTAGAGATGGAAAAAGCAGCAGATCGAGTCATTGAGATGCTTCGCGCATGTGTCTGCATGCCTCTTATATTTTCTTGGCCGGTTGGCTCAAGCTGTAGTTTGAAGTTGGCCCACAATCACTGCAGTCACAGTTCAAAATAAGATAAAGCAAAGCTAAATCTCTTAAGCGCTCGCCTCTAAAGCGCCATAACTTTCAAGTGTGCACTTGTTTGGTAGGGCAAGGCAGAAAAGCCTCCTTGTTGGAGGAGATGTACAACAAAAGGACACTGCCATGCGAGGAAGTGAATGACATTCCTCCGGAGAAGAGGTTTTGAGCAGACATGATTGACATTTTTTTAAACAATGACTTATCTGGACAAAGGTCAGCCAGAGTATTAGGCAACGCTTCCTTGGCTGGAACGCAGCACATCCAAGATTTGCAGGTGGCGCCAGGCAAGAATGCTTGCAGAAATTTGCTGCGAAAGTGTTTTCGAAACACAAAATGGCCTGCGCCGTATGAGCTGCAAGTCACAGCCTTCAATGAGGCTACGGACGCAGAGGAGAAATCCAAGCTGTGCATGCTGATGCCGCATGAAGTGGTTCACGCGCTGTTGAAGGTGAATGACCCTCGGGTCTTGCTGGAGCACCAACGGGCAATCTTGGCTGAACGGCCCGACCTGGAGCAGCATTTAGCAAATTTCGACTTGGCCAAGGATGATAAGGTGCTGCTCTTGGGGCTATGGATCGATGGAGTCCCATTCAATTCTGACAGATCGCAGACTCTGGAGACCATTACATTGTGCTTGTTTGGAGAAAAGGGCTTGAGAGTGCCCTTGTGTGCTTTTCCGAAGGCGATGCGAGCTAAGGGAAAGACATATGAGTGCATTTTTGAGGCATTGGCTTGGAGCTTCAGGATCTTATTAGTAGACAAAATGCCTCACCAGAGGCACACGCAGCAGGAATTCAACAAGAGTGATGCCTATAGAAAAAAGTTGGCAGGCAAGCCAGTGGGAGTGTGCGCAGCTCTGGCAGAGATGAGAGGAGACTGGTCAATGTACAAGGAGGTACTAGATTTTCCAAGCTGGTCTGCCAAGGGGCATATCTGCTGGCTTTGCAACGCCACCAAGACTGACTTGAAAGATTACAGCAACGCAACATTTGAGAAGTGTCTTGTCTGAGATTGTTAGATAAGGGCTTAATTTGTGGTTCATTCGTATAGGCATGACGCAGCCCTAGCAGGCTAGCCTGCTCTTAAGAATTCTTGTGCTGGCTTTCGTCTGCTCAGGTATCCTTTGATTTCGGCGATGGATTTCTTCTTGAGGCAGCAGCAGTCTGGAAAACTGATTTCAACTCTCTTTTCAGTTCCTGGCTTCACTACTCAGAGCTGCAAGGTGGATTTCCTTCACTGCTGCGACTTGGGGGTGACGGCTGACTGGCATGGCTGCAGAAGATCGCAGGAGTTTCCATGCGCGTCAGATGCGCCAAGCTGTTTCATGATATTCAGCAGTTCTACAAAGACAACAAGGTTCAAGACAGGTTGCCAAAGCTTCTCCCCACCATGTTGAGACGCGAAGTCAAGGGAAAGAAGAAAGTTCCAAAGCTTCGAGTCAAAGCAGGAGAGAGCAGAGCTTTGGTGCCGTGCTGTTTGCAATACATGGACGCAAGCATACCTCACGAGTCAGCTATGCTGCAGGGTTGCAAGCACTTGCAAGCTATGTACGCTTGCTTGAGTGCGGCGAACTGGGACGCTGACAAATTCCTACGAGCAGCGCAGAAGTTTCTGTTGCTCACGCGCACCTTGCAAAGTTTCTTTGGGGAAGATATTTTGTTTCGAGTGAAGCCCAAATAACGCTTACTTCTGGAGCTGGCTAGGTCCAGAACCAATCCTGCGCACACTTGGACATATCGAGATGAGTCGTTTGGCCACACATTGGCATTGCTGGCCAGACGAAGAGGAGGAAAGTTTTCCATGGCAGCAGTTTCCAAAGCGACATTGCTGAGATTTCTTGCTGCCAACAAGGTGCCTAGACTGGACATGTGAAGTATATAGCGCCGGGCAGCGAGCTTCAGAGGTTCTTGCTAGCAATGGACAAAACAGAAAACGGTGTAAAATGAAATTATGAAAAAAAAGCGCATTCCATATATATTGAAAGTTGCACAACTCAGAAGCAACAATGCTTAATTAAGCACTGTTTCTACAATGCTTAATTAGACAATGATTGCTTAATTTTTTTGTCATAAACAATCCTTAAAGTTAAATAAGCACTTTTGGAGGCTCTGGGTGAAGCGGCTGTTCACAGCCAGGCCACGCGCGCCCAGCGGGCAGAGCTTGCCCTGCGCTGGTTTGACATGCTGAGTGGAACGGGAAGTGGGAATATTGGGACGTGGTCAGAGATCATGGGGGCCCGCCCAAGCCCCCGCCCCAACCCGACGTGAAGGAGGAGCTTGTCAGTGAGTGGCGGGCGGAGCTGTCGGAGATGTAGAGTAGAGACGTAGAGGCACAGAGAACAGGAGCTCGTGGGGGCGTGTCGGGTTGTCCACGAAGTTGTGCTCGAACTTGACGCCCGTGATGCGCCTCCTGTCGGAGCCAAAGAATTTGGCATCGGCCCTTCCGCGCAGCCGTCAGGGTGTTCCCTCCGCAAATCTGCCGCAAAACAGCACTGCGCCCTGCAGGTTTGCAAACTGTTCACGGTGTTTCCCGACAGTGAGGGCCTCCTGGCAAAGAACCGCCGCGCTCCCCGTTGTGCACGCCGAGGGCCTTCTCGCAGAGTTCCCTCAGGGTCCCCTTGCCCGTGCCGTCTCCGTTGTCCTTGAGCGTCGCAAACTCGATCTTCTTCACGGCCTTGCCCACCACGCTCTCGAAGATGAGCCTGGCTTGAAGCGCCACGTTCCAGTCGCCGCCGTGCGGGTCGCAAAATGTTGGGGCCCTCCTGGCCCCGTGCCTAAATTGCGAAGCAGTTCTGAGGTCCGTGTTTGTGTTGCTTACAAGGTTCCATTGATTGCCATTTGGCTCAAGTCACAAGTGAGGTTCAATTAGGACCACTGTTGTAACTATTATTTCTTCTCCCTTACAACAGTTACACGGGTTCGGCTATAACGGTTTGACCGTATACACCTTTCTACGTGGTTGGTATTTACAGCTGGAGGGTTCGGTGGACAGCGTCCCACGGGACGTCACCTTGCCGTCTCTTGACAGGTTATCAGCCGTAACGACAAGCTCTACGCTGGACAGAGAGACAGCTGGTTTATTGGTACAGGGGCAATAAAGGAACAATAACCTACACGGTACAATGGCATCTTCAGCGAGCCCAAGTACTGCAACTTTTGGGAACGGCAGCTCAGAGGGATCCAATGGATTGATGGCTCTTCCTGCGGTGATGGATTTGGTCGCAGATTTACAGGATGAACCTGGGAGCGGAGGATCCGCGCTAAGGACGTCCGATCGAACGGACCTTGTCTATCACATCGAGCACCTATTCAACCTTGACTTTCCTGGAGACAAGAACTTGGTTATATTCAGGAACAAGTGGTACGATTTGTTGCTAAAGATGAGGAGCGAAGATAGACCCAGCAAGTTGGCTCTCAGAGATATTCTCTACAGGAAGATCAAAGGGAGCAAGAAGATGGAGTTCGGCCTCAACGCCTATCATAGGTTGCCGGACAAGCATCCTCAAAAGACGTACGAATTCTTGTTGGCACTGATCGACCATCAAATTAAGGCGGATCGGGAGGACCTGATGCTGGCAAGAACGGCAAGTCCGACGGTGCCAGCGACAGAGGCAAGAGTCCGGGCGGAGGTAAAGATAACCCATGTTGGTATCACTTCAAGGCAGCGAAGGGATGCGTAAAAGGGAACGAATGCACATTTTCCCACAGCAAGAAGACGGAGCACAAGCTGGAGAACATGCCCAAAGGGAAAGGAAAAGGTAAGTCCAAGTCCAGATCATCATCACCAAAGAGGGATGATGGAGCATGCTTCGCGTTTCAGAAGGGAAAACGCGACAAGGGGAGTGCTTGCAAGTATAGGCACGAGCTCATCAAGAACAATTCAGCTCCGGCAACGTCAAGCGACAAGGCGCAAGCCAAGTCGAAGGCTGCCGCCAAAGCCGCAGCGCCAGCTATTGCAAGAAGGGCCACCGCGATGCGCGATAGTTTGAAGCATCGGCTCCTCGGGAAAGGTCAGCTTCAAGAAGGACGTTGACCAGGTCGAACCGGATGAAGCCGAGACTGTCTACCACGAGCATGATGACGACGCAATGAGCGAATCATCAAGATGGTCTGGCGAGTCCAAGATCCCCGAGAAAATGGTATGGTTCAAGGAAGTACTTGATGTCGACGAGAATGGGGAGATCACCTATCTCGAAGACGAGAGAAGGCAATGGGAACGAAAAGGGGAGTGGTACGGCTATGAGGACAATGAGAATGAGCCTTATCAGTACGTACACGTCGACGAGAAGAAGTTTAAGAGCAGTGATCATCGAGAATTATCAGCCTATCAAGTCCAACGATCATTGATAAGAGCGAAAATACTGAGAGAGGTGGTAGACGACATATATAGGAAACACTACTTCCCAGTAACCAAGGAGAGCACCATAATGTTCGAATATGATCGGAGCAAGGACGAGATCAAGGAATCGGCCGTCGACTGGAAGAAACAGCTGGTTTGCCGAAGAATGTGTTCGCAATGTCAACGTGCGTCAGCAAACGGGTGAAATGGTTGATGGACACCGGATGTGGTCATGATCTCATTGGACGAGCCAAAGCAAAGAGCCTGGGTGTCGATATTGTGAAAGATGATGATGAGATTGTGTTCCAGACCGCAAATGGTTCCACTTCCACATCCGACGTGGCCAAGATAGTCGTGGACGAGTTGGACGAGACTGTCGAGCCGCACGTGTTGGACGAGACACCCACGGTGTTGTCAATAGGGAGGAGATGCATGAAGATGGGTTATGCATTTCACTGGATGCCTGGTAAACTACCTTTCATGGTTACACCAAAGCAGAAATTCGTGCACTGACAAGTCAAGGACAACATCCCATACCTCGTGAGTGATGGTAAGCTTTGGAGTAACAGGCATCGCCCTACGGTAGACGACCTCAAGGAGCACTTTTCGGAAGTGTTGGCAATGGTAACGAACGATGAGGCAGATCAGGATGGCGACGATGACAACGAGGTCACACCCGCCGCTGTCGGTGAATCCGCAGAGGTCGAGGGCGAGCGCCATGATGGTGCGTTTGACTTCGGACCACCCGGAGGAGCCGGTACGTCCGCCTCCCGTAGCTGAGGAAATACCTGTAGACGTTGGGCCAGTCCCATGTCGACATGGTGATGCCGAAGCTAACAAGGAAGAGGTTGATGAGGATGATCCAGATGCCGGAATTGAAGTTGATGTGTACGAAGGGTAATAAAGAGGAAAGTGGGAGTCCTCAAGAGGGACGCCAACTCCATTGCTCATTTGCTTACACACAGGTATCGAAACCCTTTCTGCGAGTCATGCGTCAAGGCAAAGATGAGGCACGGGGGCCTTCAAGAGGGAGGTAAAGATGTTCGGGGAAAAAAATGTTAAAAGGGTGTCTGGGGTAGGGGATTTCAGGTCTGGGGCTTCAGGGTTCAGGGATGAAATTAAACAAGTCAATCATTTTGTTCAAAACACCAAGGGGGAGATTGTGGGGAATTTTCCCAAAACTTCTGATCAATTTTTACAATTTTTTCATTTAAGAACAGTCTAACATTTTGACATTTTCAAGGTTCAGGTTTCAGACCATTTTAAGGCTTTCTGGGGGACACAAGGGTTTAATCATATTATTTAACAATAATCTAATTAAACATACCAAAATCGTTCTTGAAGTGATTGTGTTGTAATAACTGGTTCATAATCAGTTTTAAACCATCCTCTTTGTGTTTTAGCTATATGATTGATGATCTTATTGATATCTACTAATGTTTTATAAACATTATACTTGTTTCTATGGATTACATCGAGCAATTCGTCTTCATAATTATTTTTGATAATTACATTGTTGTACAAGTGCTTTAAAATACAATATCTATCTTTGCTACATTTAATTACTTGCCTAACAACATCTATTGAAGGAAAACTATGTCTTGTAAAATACCAACGAATAATATTTACATTGTTAATTTTATAAATATTGCTAAAGTCTTCTATGAAACTCTTTTTACCTTTACAAGTTAAACATTCATAAGTCATAGAATAGATATTCTTAATAATATTTTCACTAAATGGCATTTTGTCAAGCACTTTGTAGTTCTTATGGTTTTTATAGCATTTACACTGACACGTTTTAATTTCACTTGTCAAGGTGTTTTTATATTCATTGATTTCAATAAATTTAAGGAATTCATCGATGATGTCATTTTGTTCATCTTCAGTAAATTATAATTAGGGTTCATTTTCCTCTTAATATATAAGGTAATATTTCTTTAAGTAGTTTTTTTAGGGTTCATTTAAGATCAAGATCTATTTTTACGACTTTCTGGGGAGATACAAGTGTTTAACCATATTATATTTAAATAATATGAATAAACTTAATCATAATCACTATCATCAGTATCACTATCATCAGTATCTCTATAATTCAACCAGTCTATAATCAACCTTTTCTTTTCTAACAAATGACAAACGAATTTATGATAAAACTCATTATCAAAAATGTGTTTATAAACGACCTTGTCTTTGTTTTTTATATATTGCCACTTCAACATTTTAAGAAAATCTCTACACATTGAAATGCTAAAATCTCTACAAGATACATAACCGTCATTATTATGAAAAAGTAAATTATAATGAAATAGAGTAGCGGTTTCATAATACAAGATTAGACTATTATCATATCCATACTCTTTTAAGGTTTTGTCTAAACCTGTTGTAAATATTGTCCGTAATGACTTTTTGGTCGGACATTTATTTAACCTCGTCATATACCAAATCCACTTATCCATTTCTTTTAAATTTTCAGGTTCGTTTTTCATGAAATGTTTTGTAATGGTGCATCTTTTACAACTTACCAAACTCAAAATATTATCAATGATACAGTCAGGTAATATATCATTTGCTTTTTTAACTTTGTTGTTGATTATCTTACAACCACGGCGTTTTACAATTTCTTTTGTCAATTCTTCTCTGATACACTTATTCATTTTTTCTCTTAATATATTAAGGTATTTTTTCTTTAAGTAGTTTTTGTTTTTGAAGGGTTGGTGTTTTGGTTTTCAGTTTCATCATTTTCACTTTCAGCATCAGTAGGAACAGGCATATCTGTAGGAGGTGCTATTTCATAATTAGCATTTTCTTTGGATGATGATGAATTAACAGTATGCGTTGAAGAACTATTAACAGTGATAGGCGGAGAACTATGAACACTGATAGGAGGCGAAGTGTTTAACTCAACTTCTTCACTAACATTTGTATTCAACCAATTCATTATGGCACTTGCTATATCATAAGACGAAACTAATGAATTCATTGTTAAATTAACTAATAACTCTGAATTTTGAATTGTGGTTATTGTAGTGTGGTATGTTAAATGTGCTACTATTTGACCTATACTAAAACCCGACCTCATCATAATTTCTATAATCCTCATCAACATAAATAATTTCCTTCTATATTTTTCAATGTCATCATCTTTTTTATCATCATCATCATCGTCATCATCAGATAAATCAGGATCATATGTAAATGCTTCTGCTTCTGCTTCAGCCTTGGTTATCAATTTGCTATTGAAACTCTTTGAAGACCCACCTAATATTTTTGTCTCATCATCAAAATTATAGGTTTGTGTCGCTTTATCATTTGGAAGGTCTGTTTGTGTTGCCTTGTTCTCTTTGTTAAGCGTTTGTGTTGCCTTATCTGCCATCATAACTTCTGCATTCATATAACGTTCTTTATTTTTATAATTCATCAAATCCATTTTATCAAAATCAAAATTATTCAATAACATTCCTTTCCTGTATTTCTTCAATATAACTGTTGTTTTTAGTTTGCTTGTGATTGCTTTTTTAAGCATTTCATCATAAGTAGGGCGTTTCCTTAACTTGTGTTTTAGATTGTTAGTCATTTTATATAATTGATGATAAATTATATAAATGATTTAGATGTCGTATTCACTCCTATTGACAAATTATGTAAAATGATTGGTTAATCCTTTGATGCTTTACCTTTTCCTTTCATATCTCTCCATTCTTCCATTCTTTTTCTTAACAATTCATCATTTACTTTTGTTGTCCATTTCCCCTTTGAAATTAATTCTTCAATCACATTAATTAAGTATTGTTTCTTGGATTGGTCTTTGCCCTTTCCTTTCGTTTTTAAACTGTCATACTTTGCTTGTTGTTCTGGTGTCATTTGAAAGCCTCTTAAATGTAATTGAAAAAAGATGTCATCTGTGCTAATGTCTTTGTGTTTCCACCTGTCTTTGTCTGTGTTGTAATCTATTGTTTCTCTTGCTTTTCTTGATTTAGGTGGTGCTTTCGTGCTTTCATCATCATCCTTTGTTTGTCTGCCTATGTTTTCATTTTCTCTTGTCATTAGTCCTCTTTGTGCCCCTTGTATCCGTTTAACTGCTTCATCCTTTGTAATAATTGGTTCTAACGGTGGTAAGTCATCATCGCTTGATTTAGCAGTTGCCATTGATTGTACCTCTGATGGTGTATCATATTTTGTTTTTCTCCAACCTGTGGCTACACGTGCCCTTTCGTGTAAATCATCTAAAAATTGTCGTCTAACATCTTCTGACATTTGACTGATTTGTTGTTCGTGTTGTTCCTCGGCGTCGTCCATTGTGGCACTTAGTGTTTGTATTGCTCCGTCTCTTAAATCATCCATTTCATCGTCCTTTGCCATATCAAACTGTTCAATGGTTTTAGGTTGTTCTAATATTTTTTGAAAGTGTTATCACGAAAATAATAAGCATTTCTGTCTATTGCATCTCTTATATTCTTATTTTTATATTCTTCCTTTGTAATTTCCTTGATGAGTTCATTATAGGACGGTCTTAATCGCAATTGTGATTTTAACGTTTTCATCTGTAATGGAGCTTTGCTCCATAGCAGATTTAAACCTTCGGTTTTCATCTGTGCATTGTCTAATCTCATTATATGTAATTAATTAGATTATAAAAATATTAATCTAATTAATTTATTCAAACTTATAATTCTTTCTTAATTGATTGATTATATCATTTTTCTTCTTAATGATTTCCGAATAGTTTTTACCAGTTTCACTTGATGGATGATGTCTTATTCTTTCACTTTCTAACCTTTGTATCTCATTAAACATTGAATTTGCTTCATCTTGATATCTTCTTTTATTTTGAAATATAGCATAATCCTTTTTAGCGTTATGAAATTCTAAATGTTCCTTCATTTCTTTCAGATATGTATAATTTGGTTGATGTGCTTTGTTGTCTCCTTCATAATAGTAATGGACGCTTGATGTAAACTTCTTACTTGGTTTTGTTATGGGATTATAAAATTTGTTTGATGTTGGTAATTTACCTACTTTACCATTCTTTGTAAGTGTTGATTTTATATTTTCAAAATCCAACTTATTCATATAATAATAATTAGATTAAATAATTTTACTTGCTAAATTATTAATTTTCTGTTTATTTTTATTGTCTCGTTCTACCTTCATATTAATATATCTATCTTTTGCAGTTTCAAACACTAAAATCCAACTTATTCATATAATAATAATTAGATTAAATAATTTTACTTGCTAAATTATTAATTTTCTGTTTATTTTTATTGTCTCGTTCTACCTTCATATTAATATATCTATCTTTTGCAGTTTCAAACACTTTATTAGCTGTTGTTTCTAAATGTTTTTTCAATCGTTCTTCAACTCTTCTTTCTATTTCTTGTTCATCCACTTTTGGAATATCGCTTTTTACTCTGTTATAAACACCTTCCTTGAATTCTTCTGCTTGGACTGGGTTGATGACCTTTTTTCTAATTGGTTTGTTTACATCTATAACTTTGTTAGTGCCCTTCTTCACTCCACGACAAGCGTGTTTATACTTATAGTTGTACGCAGTCATTAAAGTTCCACAAGTAGGACAGTTCATTTTCTCCTTCATTTGTTTTTAACAGTAAACTCTTCTTCAACTAGTTCATTATTTTCAATAGGTTTAACTTCATCAACTACTTCATTATTCTCAACTGGTTTAACTTCTTCAACTACTTCATTATTCTCAACAGGTTTAACTTCTTCTACTGCTTCGTTATTTTCACTAACAACATCTACCACCTCTATTTTACTCATATATTTATATTATATAATTATTTTTATGATGAATTATTAAGTCTCAACAAATGTTAAACTAAAACTACTGTCAGCTCCGTGTAAATCTACAGTTTTTCCATAAGCGTCAACATATTTAAAATGTAAGCGTCTCAAATGTCTCATTGAAACATCATTAGCGTCATTCATTAAAATCTCACTATCATAGATCACATTACCAAATCCACCAGTAATAGGAATTTTCTTCAATACACGGGCAACTCCATAAGGTGCTAATTGGTTTCCATTAGTTAAACTATCACTGGTTAAGTAAATATTTTTCACTGGTAATAAATTAACAAAACCACTAACGAAAGGGTCAGGTGCATAATTGATTTTTTTCAACAGTGTTTCCTAAAACATTGTTGATAGACATTGTATGACTTCTATCATAACCAACACTAAACCCATAGTTAGTTTGCAATTCTTTATCCGTATGAATTACATAATAGTAAGCAACATAATTACAACTTATAGTTATAGTATTTGTTTTTAATGAATAACTACAACTAAAATAATCATTATTTCCATCAGTTCCATTAGTAGCAGTATTCAATTTATTTTGTAATTCAGTTGCTAATTCACTTCCTACATAACTACCTTTATCAGGTGCTACAATAAAATAATATACTGGCGCTCCTCCTGTTGTTCCACCTAATGTTAAATATAATCTGTTATTTACATTTTCTTCAATGGGATAGATAGTATTAGGTAGTGATAGTTCGTGAACATAGAGTTTTGTATTTGCTCCTGTTTCTTGGGTTTCTGGTAAATCTATAACAAAGTCAGAAGTGCTTACACTGTCATTTAAATTTCTATGTCGTGTATCAATGTATATTTTTCTAAATCTTGCCATATTTTTATTAGTTATTTAAATAAAAAATATCAGTATTTAATATAATGAAATATAAATATTATTTAAAAGAAGGTGGTTTAAAATCATACAATACACTTCATCAAGGTCGTAGTGAAATGTATAGAAAATAATTAATGAAATTCAACAAGAAAAATCATTATTCAAGCCCAAATATAATAATAATAATTCTGACACAGAAGGATTAAACAAAGCATATACAAATGGTAAAGGTTTCTCTATTGATGGCAATAAATTATATGTTGCTGGGACATGTGGTAAGTCTAATATTAAATCAAATATTAATGATATTTTCAGTGATATTACAATTCCATTTGGTTAAGTTCATACAGTGAAAGGTATAGAGATATTAGTGATATACTTGATGAAAACCATAATATAACTGAAGTTATTTCTCATTCATTGGGAAGTAGTGCGAGTGCTAAATATCTACAAAATAACCCCGATAGAAATATTAGATTAACTACTTACGGCGCTCCGTTTATTTCAATGTCAAGCAAAAATGATGACAACTACACAAGCATACGAAATTTTGGAGATATAGTCAGTGTTTTTGATAGAGGTAGTATAACATCAAATAGAGGAGGTTTTAACCCATTAACAAATCATCAACACTCATTGTATGGTGATACTGGCAAGGATGTATCAAGAAGTATTGAGCCTGTAAAGGAAATTTTGTAGTCTTATATATAACGCATATTAATGATATAAAAAACACTATAAATCCTAAAAAGAAAGTCAGTTATGATGACATTAAGAAAATAGTAGAGGATGACGCGAGGAACGAGCCTCGCGTGCTACGCGACCCTAATTATACGGTTGAACATAATAATATTAAAAATAAATCTAGAAAACTATTAAACAAAAAATCTAAAAAAGAAGTTATAGATTATTCACACTTTAAAATAAATGAATTTAATAATAAAATATTATAATATTTTTCTATTATTAAATATATAAGTTATGGAAACATTAGATAATTCAGATGTTCTTGTTGAAAAGAATTTAAGATTTAAATTAAAAGATGGTGGTTCTTATGTTCGGTCAAAAGAAAGTAAAAACTTTTATCCTTCATCGGTTTCTACTTATACCGCTGATACAAATTCAGTAATTAGATTTAACATTACCGGTTCGCCTAATCAATGGCTTTCGCTTCCTTCACTATTATTAGGATTTACATTAGAAAATACTGACACCAGTGCTAATGTTAATGCTGAACTTCGCCCAATTTCAACTGGTGCTTTCTTTTCAAGAGTGCGAGTGATGATGGGAGATGTGATAATATGTGATTTGAATTCTACATCACGCGCTGATGCTATGAAAGATTTACTTAAAACATCAGAAGCAAAAAGAGCAGATGAAGTTTTAGGTTTTGGAAATTCGTTTAATAATAACGATGTTAGATATCTAACTTATACTCAAGTAGCAACGAACCCAAGCGCTAATAATGTTGCAAGTGTCACGAGACAAGTCGCTACAAGTAATAAACGAGGCGTTGCAAAAGGTAAAAGTGCTAATGTATTTTATGATATGAATTTGAAATGCTTTAAGACTTGTGAAAACTGGATACCTTTATCTTATTGTCCTATAACCATAGAATTATATTTAGTGAATGATGCTACACTACCAATTATTGCTCAAGGTGCTACGGCTGATTTCACGGCTACAAATACTTCTAACAGCTGGGCAATAAAAAAGCCAATTTTCAAAGGACATGTTTATTCTCTTGATGATAGTTTATACGCAGAATATGCTAAAATATTAGAAAGTGGTTCTCTTCCAATTACTTTTGAGACTGAAACAATGCAAGAACAAACCACATCAGCATCTACTGAATCTTTACAACAATCGTTAGGAATGTATCTAAACTATATAGAATGTTTATTTCATTTTCTAACACAATGAGTACAGGTTATGTAGGAGGATTTGGTGAAATTCTTAAGGAATACAACTCACTATATCATCCATTAGCGCATCAGGGTAGTGCTGTTGATGCTGGATATTATGACCCTATATATGATTTAACTGCTTCATTGGTGATTGGTAATTAAGTTATTCCTTCACAAGAAATTCAGGGTGTTCGTGAAGCATATGTCCATTTAATGCATTGTTCTGACAATCCACTATTGGTTAGAAGCGAGGACTATAAAACACAAGCATTTATGTTTGGATTTAATCTTCAAAAGTTGGAGTCAGCCGCATATACTGGAATGAACCTTAAAAATAATTCAAACATGGTAGTCAAAATTCGCCCCCTTGATGGGACTACTTTATACACAAGTAATTTTATGCCGACACGGATGTATATTCATATGGTGCATGAGTGCATTCTTGAAATCCGATCAAATTCTGTAACATTTTATGATTAAATAAAAAATATGATATTGAAAATATCTAATTAATAATATAATATTATGAGCAAAAACTTAATGAATACCTTTGATATTATCGCAAATAAAATTAGGCAAGTAAAAGACGGAGCAGTTAATGATATAGAAGACCTTTACGCAAGTAAATCTGACATTCAAACAGTATTAGACAGTAAAGCAGACCAAGCAGATACTTATAGAAAGCAACAAATAGACACTAATTTTTATGATATAACTGAAACATATGACAAAACAGAAACTAATGTATTATCAAATAATATTAGTTCAAATACATTTTTAATAGGTAATCTAACAATAACTTCAAATACAAATTTTAATAATATTTCATCAAATACAAATTTAATAAATAATTTAATTTCTACTATAACATCTAATTTTAATAATATTTCATCAAATATAAACTTAATAAATAATTTAAGTTCTACTATAACATCTAATTTTAATAATATTAGTTCTAATTCTAACTTAAGTAATACAAATTTTAATAACATTTCATCAAATATACATTTGATAAATAATTTAACTTCTACTATAACATCTAATTTTAATAATATTAGTTCCAATTCAAATTTAATAACAGGATTAAATAGTACAATAAATTCACATATTATAGCAATATCAGATTTACAGAATGGTGGTTCATTTAATGAAACAGAGTACTATAATAAAATAACAACTAATAATTTATTATCAGAAAAGTTAAATACATCAATATTAAATAATACATTAATACATAATATAACAACAACATCGACTTTTAAAATAGCAAATTTTGGAAATTATAATAATTTCTTTGAAATGTATAATAATTATTTTGATAGTTATGTTTATGGAAGTTTGGCAGGTTCAACAATGTTTTTAAATCAAAGAGGTTTTGGAAATGTAGAACTTAATAATTCTTCAACTTTTCAAAATGATAAAATAATATTAAATCATAATACCACAATATTAAGTAATTTACAAGTATCCGGCTTATTTTCTTGTTCATCTATTTTAGATATAATTGGTTCTGATGCTCGTTATGTTTTACAAAGTGATGGGTTAAGTGGATTAATTACAGGTAATACAAACACAATTAATTCAATAATTACTAGCAATAATTCACAGGATACATCATTAGGACAAAAGTTAGACAAAATAGATACTAACGCTCAATCAATAGCAGGTGCTATTAATTTTAGTGATAATGCAACTTTACACAGTGATTTAAATATGCTGACTACTGGCTCTATAATATGTAATAAATTTAAAACTACACCTTCGCCTGATTTAGGATTACAAATGACATTTCAAATGTTTAATCGTGAATTTAATATTAATAGAGATGGCAGAATGTGGATGAGTAGCGCAGGAGGTCAATGGGAAACCCAAATAGGAGATGCTAATGTTGGTCGTGTGTGGGTTAAAGATAGGTTTGGTTTAGGTGCTGTTGGTGTTAATGGTTATGTTTTAAATTGTGCTGGACAAGCGAGATTTACAGGTGCTGCTCAGTTTGTAGGGACTAACAGCGCAATAAGTCTTAATAATGGTGCATATTTGAATTTTAATAATAATGGTTCAATACAAAGATATACACCTGATGCTATAGAAGGTTTATATATGGCTCATAATAATTTTGTTGCCGTTAGTGTTGGTGATGTTAGTAATGCTTCTAATCAATATATGATGTGTGATGGATTAGTGAATAAAACTATTTTTAGTAAACCTGTTGATGTGTTAGGTAATATTTATACGAATGCTGATGTTAATTGTGATAATATTAATATTGCTACTGACGGTAAATTAACAATTGATACAAATTGTGAATTATATAGGTATGTTAGTGCTTTTTCATCCTTTGATATGAGAAATACTGACGCTAATTCTTCAATTAGGTTCATTTGTGGAGACCCTGCCGTACAATCTAATATAGTTGGAGCAGTTGATATTTCTACTGGATGGACTTTTAATACTGCTACTGCTGATTTTATGGGTAATTTATTTGCTGATGATGTTTATGTTAAAACTAATGGAGCATTAAGAAGTAATCATATAGCACCTAACGGAGGAACATTAGTAACAGTTGATACTAACTTAGCAGTTCAAAATGCATATTTAGCAACCAATACCATTCAATCATTTGATTTAACAACGGTTTCATTTTTAAATAATATTTCAATGACTACTGGAACAGATCTAAAGATGGGAACAAGTGAAATATCAACTTATTATGATGGAACTAGTTTATCTACAATTGATGTAATATTCAGAACATCAAATACAGCGTTTAGAGTAGCAGATAGTTCAAGTACACCTTCAGTTTTATTATCTATTGATAAGACATTTGGAACAACAGTAAATACTGAAAGTTTTACAAATAATGCTCCATCAACTTTTAATGAAAATATAACAGTTGTTAATACAAAAACATTATTTGTCAATGATATTCAAGATGCTTCAGGCGACGCTATTGATATTACTGCCGGAAGTGTAACTATAAATGGAAGCCTAATAGATAATTCTGATGCAAGATTAAAATATGATGTAGATTTACTTAAAAGCAATTGTATTAGTATGATTAAGAAATTCAAACCTAAAAAATTCAAAAGAAAAGATAGAGACGATGAGGATGCAATCCATATAGGTTATATTGCTGATGATTTATTAAAAGCAGTTCCGAGAGAAATTAGTAATGTAGTTCATAGAAGTCGTGAATATTTAGGTATTGAATATACAAAAGTTCCAATACTATTACATAAAGCTTTACTGGAAGTAATAGATAAAGTTGAAAAATTGGAAAAATACATTAAAGAATTAAAAGGAAAAAATAAATAAATAAATAATTAATATATATATATGGACATTGACAGAAAGGTTAAAATAGAAGTATTATTTAAAAATAAGGATATGAAAGAAAAATATGCTATTGTGGTTGCAAAATTACTAAATTAAATAAAGATGATTTTTCATTAGATAAATGTAATAATGAAGAATGTAATTTTACTCATTCTAAATTTGATGACTATATTAAAGAATTAAAAACACAAATGAAAGAAGAGAAATTCAACAGACTAATAGATAAGTATAGTAAGGTAATAACTCCCATTGTTTGGGTATTGTTATGGCCTATTTTAATTCCTTTGAATATTTATTTTATTATTAGATCATTATCGAAATAATAAAAAGAAAAATCTATATAATAATGATATTTTCTTTAAAAAATCTACTTAATTAATTAGATAAAAGATTATCTAATTTATTTTTATATAATGGGTATTGGTCAAAGCAAAAACGATGAAAATAACAGTATGGAAGGCATTAAGAATTTAAGAGTAGATGAAAAAACAAGAGCAGACACTTTAATAATAAAATCTATTCAAGAATGTGTAACGAGAATAGAAAAATTAGAAAAAGAAAAATCAGACAAACTAATATATAAATTACCAAATTTACAGTTTTGCAACGCTTCATTAATTTAAATTAATAACATTAAACAATAAATTTAATGTTAGTGATTAGTTATTTTCAGATATTGAGTAAAGTTTTTAAGAAACATTTTGTCTATATCTTTTTCTACAAGGTTAATATATAGGAAACTATGAGGTTGGTCAGTAGCAGTTTCATATAAATCATAAATCATTTTCTTGCTTTCGTGTAAGTTGTTTCTTCTAACAATTGCTGATAGTTCATCTTGTAGCAACTCAATTTCTTTAAAGTTTCTCACTTTATAAAAGAACAAATGTGTAGCATTTACTCTAATTAACGGCGGTAGTGTATTAAATTTCTGAATACTTGTTATTACTGATATACCGTTATGGCGTCCTCTTACATACAATGAGTTTAAAAGTTTGTTATGTCTCGCCACCTTTGGGTCATCACTTGTATCGTCCAAAATAACCAATATAGAAAACAATTTTCTTAATTTGTTTCTTTTACTATATTCTGTTATTTTGTGGTGTCTCTATCACTTGTTCTAAATCTTCTGCTTTAAACTCTTCAAATAAGTAAGGTTCTTTATCATTCTCCACTTTCATTTCTTCTTTTATATATTTTTTAACAGGCAACCACACACTATCAACATTTATTGAAGGAGACCAAATGTATATTCGTTCAAAACAGTTTTGTATATATCAAGTATCATATTAATCAATAAAACTGTTTTGCCACTTCCTGACGGACCAGTTATGATACTTCTGAATGGTAATTTAGGGACAACCTCGTGCTTACTTTGCTTAAAGTCATATTTGATTTCATCAATTGGTTTTACATCAGGCATAATAAAAATAATATTATAAATACTTATAAAAATATTTTATATTTAGTATTGTATGGAACATCTTTTCAAGATACGATTTAGGGGATGTATCTTGAAATGGAACAGGCTTTCCATTGCTTTAATCTTAAGCATTGAAGATAATTAGTTTGAATTAGTTTGTACCTCGCTTGTGTTGTCCAGTCCGAAGAAAACCCCATTGCTGAGCCCCGAATATTCTAATAATAAGATTAATTTATAATAATTTATCTTATTATTTTATATGACTATTATCCATTGCAGGTGTGGTAAAACTTATGATGACAAATATTTATTTAAACATCTAAATTCAAAACATCATCAGAAATTTGTGGAATATAGATGGAATAAAGACGATACAATGAAAAAACTGTACAACTCTAGGAAAAAGAACCATTTTTCCTAGAGTTCTAGAACTTGATAGAACTTATCAAGTTCTATCAAGTTGTACAAGAAAAGAAAGAAAGAAATTAAAAAATAATTTATCTTATTATTTTATATGGATAGGACTTATTCAGATTATCTTCATATAATAGATGAAGTTGAGAAAATAGAACAAGTTGTAATAACTGACAATAAAATTAAAAATGTTGTTATTATTCATTAGAATTAATTAAGTTAGGAATTCAATATCTCAAACATAAAAATGTAAATGTTAATATAAATGGGAAAAAAGAAAAAGAGTAAAAGCAAAGAAAGACCAATGCCAGATATTGAAGCACGGAAAGAAACATCAGAAAGTGTTAAATCAATGGGCGAAAGTAAACCTATAAAATGTGATAAATGTAATCACGTTATGAATTTTAAGAATGAATTGACGGTAGATAAAAAAGGTGGCGTTAAAGTTAGTTGTATTCCTTGTATGTTTTCTTATAAAAAATCAGATACAGATTTGAATATTAAGAAAAAATCAAGTGGTGATATGGTGATTGAAACTAATGAACATTTAATTAATGTTAGTTTTAACAGAGACTTAAGTTAGTATATAAAGAGTAGATTTAACACTAATTCAAACGCATAAATAAATAAATAAATATATAAATATTTATATATAGAAATGTCAGAAAATGAAAGTTTTACAATTACCGATTTAATGAAAAAACTTGTAATTATTAGTAAGAATGTTAAAGCATTGTCCGAACTTGTTAAGACTATTGATGAAAAAATAAACCAACCTAAAAGCAATAACGAAGACGATAAGGATAAGATGGATAAAATCTTTGAAAAGAAAGGATTAGGGCGTCCGAAAGGGTCTTTTGAAGACAAACAAAAACAATATGTGGAAATGTTAAACAAAGGGCGTATTAAACAACCAAAAGAGGAAACCATTGAATATTATAAACTGTTTAAGAACGAAGAGGGAAAGTATGAAATAATGTAATAAATATCTAAATCATTCTAATAATATGAATTTATTAGAATTATTTTCAGGCAGTCAAAGCGTAGGTAAAGTTGCTCGTGATTTAGGTTTTAATGTAATATCGTTGGAATTGAAAAATGCTGATATTAATTGTGATATACTTGAATGGGATTATAAACAGTTTGATAAGAACCATTTTAATTTTATTTGGGCATCACCCCCTTGCACGGAATACAGCAAAGCAAAAACAACGGGAATAAGAAACATTGAATATGCTAATAGTATTGTATTAAAAAAAATAGAGATAATTGACTATTTCGGTTTTCCGTATTTTGTTATTGAAAATCCGCAGACAGGATTATTGAAAAGAGTCTTTTATGAATGGGTTAAGGTTTAATGACATCGAGTATTGTAAATATGGTTTTAACTATCGTAAGAGAACGAGGTTATGGAGCAATCTAATAAACTGGAAACGGGACGAAGTCCCTTTTACATACTCTGGATGGAAACGGGGCGACGCCCCCTTTACACACGGAGTGTGGAAACCCAGACCATTATGTAAAAAGGACTTGTGGTAAAGTTGTTAGTAATAAACATATTGAAACAGCACAACGGATGCCATCCGGTCGTAAGGAAAGTTGGGGTGAAAATTATGTAAAGCATAAGCAAGAAGATTTATATAAAATCCCAAGTGAGTTGATTAGTGAGATACTGGTTAGTTGATATTAAAAACTACTTAAAGAAATGACCCCTATATACAATAGAGAAATAATGACTATCTTAAAATGTGGGTGTCATATTACAGAAAACCTTATGAATATGGAAAAGGAAATAAGAAATGAAAACGGATTGATTGAACATACACACAGGATGACATATTATTATAAGCATTACATCAATATATGTGGCAATTGTAGAAGCAAGACACGAATATTTAACGAGTTAGAAGAACAGAAGTTGGACATTGAAAAGCAACAGTTTAAATTATTATGCGTTGATGGGATATTTCAACCAGAGACCGAACCTGATGATTAGTTAAAGACTTCTTAATATTATTCATAAATATTAAGAAATATTTTATTCTATCCTTTTTAAATAATGAGTAAATTATCAAAAGATGAGGTTTTACATAAACTTTATTTCAATGTTGAAACTGGGTTCGGTTCAGTCAATGAATTGTACAAACAAGCAAATAAAGAAGGACTGGGTATAACATTAGATGAAGTTAGGACATTTATGAAAAAGCAACCTATCAAGCAGGAGAAAGGATACAGTAAATACAACAGTTATTCAGCACCTTTCGCAAGATACGAATATCAATTAGACATAATGGATATGATTTCACTGATGAAGGCAACTGGCGCATCAGATTTAAGCAGTCCCAGATATGGTTTAATATGTATAGATATATTCAGTAAGAAACTACACATTGAACCGATGAAGGTTAGAGACGGTGAAACAGTTTATAAAGCAATACTTCAATGCTTCAAAGTATTAGGTCATCCGATGAGTATTTATACGGATGATGACGGGGCATTCGCGTATAAGAAATTACAAGAGTTTTTAAAAGTTGAAGCAATAAGAAGCATAATAACATTGACACACGCGAATGTTGCTGAACGCTCCATTCGCACAGTTAAGAAGATGTTAGGAGACAGAATAAAAGCGACTAATAGAACTTGGACGAGTTTATTATCAGCAGTTTTAACAAAATATAACCAACAAATGACACACGGGGCAACAAAACTTACACCTAATGAAGCACATAAAGACAAAAACGCAGTGGAAGCGAAGGCGAACTCATTAATGAAAGAGAAATATTTACGAAAGTATCCTAAATTAAATGTCGGTGATAAAGTCAAAATTTATAACAAAGGAAAAGGTAATTACACATCAAGAAAAGAAACCGCAAGCCGTTGGCATAATAATATATACACCATTTCAAATATAGGTCGTGATATGATGCTTAATAAGTGTTATGAAATTGAAGGGAACACAAAGAAGTATAATAGACACGAATTACTCTTAATAAATGATTAAGAGTAATAAATTGATAATATTACCAATGTTTAATATTATCAATTTGAATTAGTTAAATATTTATAACAAACTTTCTCAACAGCATTCTGATAAGCTCTTTCTCTATGAATTCTTTTACATTTATCAGTCCTTAAATGCTTTGCCATATTAGACTTACTTTTAATCATACACCCGCATCTTTCACATTCTAATGACTTATCATGTTCTATAAAATACTCTTTAAAGTATCCTTCTTCTTTATATTTCTTGTTTAACACATCATTATTTTTTCTTACTTTCCTTTTCCTTTGCCTTCTTAATTTCTTCCTCTGTATCCGTGCTGAAGTCTGAAACTTCACCTTCAATAGAATTCCACAACAAATCAAATTCATCATTTGTCATAGAAATTTTATTTTTCTTATTATCTACCATAAAGCAGGATATAATATAATTATTTCTTTAAGTGTATTTGTAAATTCTCTATGCTCTAATGCTATAATGCCCGTAAGGTAAAGAGTTTATACTATCCATATAATACCTTTTATTTTCATAGGCTGATAATGCTTGTTTTGTTTGTTGTATGCTGTATATTTGATGCGCTTTACTTCTTATGCTGTTGAATGTTACTGTGTCGCAATTATTGTTTTTCAATGTGTCATCGTAAGAATTATACGACAGTTCTTTCTTCACTTTGTGTTTCACTATTCCCTTGCTCTTCTTTTCTTCTTTATATATCTTCGTTATGTATCCTGAAGCAGTATGATTTAGGTTTCAATGCTATAAAGTTTGTTATAATCTTTCCATCTGCTTCAGCCTTGAATTTTCCTAAAACTTTCTTGTTTGTTTTATCATAACATTTGTGTTTAGGGTCATAACCACTGAAATCCATATAATCCTTAATGTCATTAAAGTCATCATATACATCTTCTGTTTTAATATGTAATACAAAACTGTCAGTATCAGTATATAACATTCTTATATCATTTCCATATTTCGGTTTCATAATGTCATAGTAAAATGAATACATATGTTGTTTTGATAAATCTAAAATACTCATTCCTACATATATTGGTTTGTTTAGTTTAACTACACTTTTTGCCTTCTCAACTCCTATAAGATTTTCATTGATGATATGTCTGTGTTTGAAATTAGGATTATTAACACATTTTTGGTATCGTTCAGGAGTATCAACAAGTTCAAAGTCAATATGGTTTCTCACATTTTCCATCGTTTTTCCATATACAGCGTTGTTCATTAACTTATACATATCTTTCTCAAAGTCGCTTGTAGCGTTCTTTCGCTTCTCTGTGTTAAAGTCAATCCACGGTTTCAACCATTGCTTGTGTCTAAACTCTATTACTCTGTTTATTTTCTTGATGTGCAATCCTTGTTTCAAATAGAACTTTAAAATGTCAATATGTAAAACATAATTTTGTTTATCCATAACATTTAGTATTAACTTGTTTGTTTTCTCATCTTTTGGAGCATTGTTAAAATGATATGCTTTGTAGGTTTCTTTCTGATAATCACTAAGCATATCTGCTGATACACTCATAATTTCTGGTGCTAATGGATAATCAGTATGTTTGTCGTGGCATTCTTTCGGATATTCTAAATCAACATCTAAAATATATCCTTTGTTGCTATAATCACTGTTATGATATTTAATGTCTTCTTCTGTGAAATTATCTTTTACAAACTTAATATTGTTATATGGTATTTTTTTACACATTGCCAGTCCATAAAGATTATTAGCATCTAAATAATTGATGTAGGATGTTGGTTTTGTTTCATCATAATCATCACCCATATACCTATTATTCGCTACTGCTTTTCTCATTGAAACCTGACACATTCCACCTCTCAAACCCTTCTCAACCATATTATAAAGTTCTTCATCGTGTAAAAGTTCAAGTTCAATTCCTGTTTTTAATAACATCGCGTCCCAAGCAAAGTTAGGTAATGCATAATAATGGGCTGGGTCTAACTCATAATCTGTTAGACATTGTTTTCTGAAATTTTCATACACATCGGTTAATAATAATACATCGGTTTCTAAATATAAATCGTGATATTCACCAAGGTTTTTAATGTTAAAGTGCTTCCATATTAGTTTTGCTCTTTCGTAGTCTGCGTCGCTTATATCTTCTTCACTTAATCTACTGTAAAAATGTTTCTTTTCTGGTAGTTCAGTGTCATTAAATTTGTTGAAGTCATTACAATAATCATAAGGATAAACTCCCTTTTCTGTCAGTAAAAATAAATCTTTTTCGTTTTTAATGTATCTGCCTTTGAAACTGTATTTGAAATGATTTTCCCAGTCAGGTCTCAACTTATTCTCTTCATATTTTGTTAATTTAACCAGTTTTTCTAACGACGATGATAAGAACCTGAAACTATCCTTAAATTCAAGTCTGTTTAATGAAAATGTAACAAACTTCTCACTGTTCTGTGCTATTACTGATATGCTTTCTTTCTTTGTATTTATTTTTTCAAGATTAGAAATTATTAGGTGAGCATCATAGTTTTTAAGATTGTGAAAGAATACGGGTATATGATATTTTTTAAAGCAATAGTCAATGTTGCATTTCATATGTGCCGCTCCTCTGTATAATCCTGTAAAGTGACAATGATCGGCGACCTTCTTTTTCGCTTCAACTTTGTTGTTAAAAGCGCCAGTGCACAAGAAACACTTTCTAGCTTCTAAATGTTTGATTTTATCCAAGTCTGACATAATCATATCTTTTGGTTTTTTCATTTGTTCCATAACATCGTCTCTAATATTATTCAAAGTATCGCAAAATTTATCAATACAATCTTCGCCTCTGTATAAAAATGGTTTCATTTCTCCACTATAAGCATTAACAAGGTTAAGCGTATAACCGCTGGGTTTATGACACTGATAAGTCCCTTTGATGCCATCTGATGTTTCTGTTGTTAAACATTCAAAATCACCGTAAATAACAAATGGTGCTTTCAGTTTCTTAAAATGCTTTTCAAATTTCATTGTTGTCCCTTCTTCTGGTAATTCAGTGTGTTGAATTTCATTTGCCATACAACCTTTTATTAAGTGAGAATTTAACAGTTTTTCTGACTTATAACCGTGCTGACAATATCTACAATGAAACAACTTTTCGTTGTGGTTGTTGGTTTGACTACCCATTAATCTATTATAATCTTTTATTAAAACATAATGTTCATTATCATCTTTTTCCATTCGTAGTAGGTTTATATGACAAGACGGTCTTTCAATCTTCGCTATTCTGTCTGCTCTGATGGTCTGGTTCTCCTCTTCAACATAAACATTAACTGATATAGAATTTTGGTTAATTGTTTCAAATGTGTCAATGTCATCATTGGATGCTGGAAAATTTACACCATCCCATTGAATTAGACTTTCAGTAGTTATTTATTTCTTGTGTCTCATATGTTGTGGATGGTCTTTCTTGAAGACTTCATAGAATTTACATAAAACACAATATTTAAAACATAATTCATCATCATTTTGAATGTTGATACACGCTTTTTTCTTTGAAATCCATTCTGGTAGTTCCATATATTTACCTGCCCTGTTTGGATTGTATTTATCGTAGTGGATGTTTATTTTATGGACTTTGTTTATTATAAAACCTGACCTTGTTAGTTCTGAATTTTCAATTTGTAATTCAATGTCTTTAGGCATATTATCCAGTGCCTTTTTCATTTTGTGGGTGCGTCTGTTTCGTGGTGGTCAAAAAGGACATCAACATCAATAATAATTTTCATTGATTTTTCCTTTTCAAGATATTCTGATAGTCTCTTTTCTTGCCATTTCAAATATGTAAATCCTTTGTATCCCTTGAATGGTATGTTGGTTATTGAATATGTGTTGGCATATCGTTTCAATGCTGAAAATGTCTCTGATGTTTTCGTTCCTGCTCTAATCCTGTACTTCTGTATTGTTTTAATGCCTCTCATTGTGTTTGATGCTTTTTTTAGAAGATTAAATCGTTTGAAACCTTGTGTGTTGCTGACTTGCTTGAGTTTGTTTTGAAGTGATGTTGATAATGGTTTGTCTTTGTTATAATAATATTCTTTGTTGTTAATGATTAGTTTTTTCAATGGTTTGTTATTCTTACCTGTTTTTATTTGACCTTCATTATTGGATATTAGATATTCAATTACTGAGCCTGTGCTGTATTCCCCTGCCATTTTCTCTATACTATATAAGGTATTTTCTCTTTAAGTCCTTTTTGGGGGGCGGGTTGCTGGTGGGTCTGGGATTGAGGTTGGGCTCAATGTTGAAATGTGGGTTTGGGGATGGGATTGAAAATGAAACTGATGAAGTTGGGATTTTTTTGTTTTAGGGGGAGTTGAGAAATGGGAGGATTATGCCCTTGTTTTCATTGGTTTTAGAAAAGTGGGAATGTTGGGGTTTCTGGAAAGATGCCCTTAAATTTGGGGTTGGTCTCAAACATTGAAATTACAAATTGGCGAGAGTTTAACCTTAAACATTACTACACATTTAAGGGTAAACAAAACACGACAACGACCACACCTTGAAGATACACAGGTAGGTGCCTTCTGACATACAGGGCACGCTGAACCCAAAAAACGATATTTAGGTGGGCAACCCCGAAAACGATATTTAGGTGGGCAACCCCGAAAAACGATATTTAGGTGGACAACCCTATGACTATCAAACCTTGGTGTTGGTAGTCTTGTAGACGATGCTCACGATGACTTCTTGGCCTCGGCACGGTGTGGATTTCTGACATAAACAAGTAACAAAGCATAGATGAGAGACACTCCAAACTCACTGTGTCATAAATGTTCTCATTTTCTCAATCAGGCAAATAGTGTATGTCAGGCTTCTATCCTACATTAGCCCTCGAATTCAGCACCGGGTCTGTTCCCCCAAACCCTAATTCAAAATGCCAAACCATTAAAATGTGGCATCTTGACACCCCAATTCTACTGTTGTAGAGTTCCGCGGATTTCGCAGCAAAGTTCCGCGGATTTCGCGGCAAAGTTCCGCGGATTTCGCGGCAAAGTTCCGCGGATTTCGCGGCAAAGTTCCGCGGATTTCGCGGCAAAGTTCCGCGGATTTCGCGGCAAAACTGCATCACATCAGAGAGCAACCAGAAGAAGACGACCCTTCATTATCTGGGTTTATCAATTGCTCATTTGAATGAGACTGTCTCCGAATTCTGCTTCGATATGAGATGATTTCATCTACCTCTCCACGAAAGGATTTCAGGTCGTAAACCAAATCGCCACCGTAGAACTTGTTATACTGCTTCCCGAAGGTCTCAGCAAAGGACAGCAACACCTCATTGCGGGTTGCCTGAATATGGTCATTGTAGGTCTGAAGCGTGGTAAGGTCTTTGACAAGGATGGTAGCGATGAGCAAAAGCTTCTCTTCGCTACAGTTGTTGTCACCACTAACCTCCCGTTGAAGTGTTTTGAGACCCTCATCCGTCAAGCCTTCCAAAGTGTCCTTGATGGTGAGTCCGTTGTTCTCAACATCATTTCTGGCATCGCGCATTCTTGAAAGAATGGGATGAAGGACTTGTTGAAGCGAAGCAGGTATGGGCTCATTGTTGCTCACCTCATTGCCCAGCAGGTTGCGGGTCTTCATTGTTTCTCTGGTCTTCTTCATCAATGCCTCCAACTTCTGTTCCTTCTTGGTGTAGACACGCTTCACCATTGTGAGCAAAGAGTAAAGAGAGGACAGAAAAAGCAACTAATTAGAGACAAAAAACGTCTGCGGAAGCATTCGCTGAGACAAAGTTAAAGTCCACGCAAAATGACTGACAATGGACACAGTTGTTAGGCATTTTCACTTCCGAGATGTTCCCACCTTCGCCCAGTGTCTTGATTGGAAACTGTGCCAATCCAATGCCAATGGTATCACTGATGCCATTTGTGAAAGCGACAATGAAGATACAACATTGTTATTTTTTGATGGTTCAACAAGCAAGGCATCAAGTCCCAAAGGCTTTGACATTCTGAAATCTTAGCCGCTAAGGTTCATCAGGGTTGATTTCATCAATGACCGGTTCCTCGCTTTCGGAATCCTCATTGTCCTCGTTGTGGTGTGGTGTGGTGTGGGCTTGGTTGTGGTGTGCGTGAATCGCGACGTAGCTTTCCATGGAGGAAGAGGGGACTTGGGGACGATCGCCAACAAGGTGAGCAAGATCTGCAAGGCGGCAGGCGCGTTGGTGACCGAGAACGATCGCCTGTGGCGCGTTGCCCGCGCGCTCACAGGTAAGAACTACAAGATCCCTGGAAGCTCGAAACTGCAACATTTCCTCTTGAAGCGGTTGCTGGTGGAGAAATCCATCGACGTGATCGCGCCAAGCAACGCGTTCGTGTGTGAGCTGGAGGAGACATGCATAAGCGAGCCCGACCTTCGCTTCAATATCCCGAAGAACATGGAGGAGTCGAAGGTGAAATTCGAGTACAAGCCGACCTTCACTGCTCAATCGAAACGGAGGCAAGAACGGCAGGATGAAGGACACGGCGGACAAGATGCGTTTGGGAACATCGATGTCAGCGATCAACGTCTTCGATGGTATGCGGTCACCGAGCTCAGTGAGTTAATCTGCGAACTTTGTATGAAAGAAATGCAGATGAACAAGTCGAAGGTGCTCGGGTCAAACTCAAAATACAATCCCACTTCTTGCGTGAACTGTTGCGCGAACTGGAATGCGGGCACGAACGGTGTTGTGCGATCAACCGAAGGGAGGAAGATGTATACGCGACTTTTCGCAGAATGCGTGGTTGCAATCCCGGATCTTCAACATCTCATGGTGAACGTCGACAATGTTCAGGCCATGACCACGATTATACGGGAACTTGCATATTCCAAGCTGAAGAAAGAGCTATCCCACGTGGGTTTCGCGAGCATGACAATGGATCAGGCAGCGCAGTTCTAGAATTCCGAGGGAGTTGAGGAGAGGACCTCCATCTTTGTGATAGACAGAGATCTTGGCAACGTGGCCTATTCATCCTGGATCAAGAGCGTGCTTGATCAGGGGACGATGTATGAGCTCCTGGGACAAACTACGAATGAGGAGGGACGTCGTCGAGATGATATTGGGTCTTCCATTGTGGAAAGATGCATGGAAGATCAAGAGGGAGTTCGAGCATTCAATCGTACGACGCCTCGCCGGGAACGTGAGCCACACGACGGGCCAGAACCGAAAGCGGAACAAACCATCCGCCCAGCTCGGGGCGCCCACGAAAGAAGTGTTGGACATCATGAACATGGTCAAGCCCAGACATCCGCGATCCCTGACGGCCGAGCATGCCACCCAAGGATCCAAGAGGAAGGCAACAGAGAGTGAAGGCGACGGTCTTGGTCAAGTGCCAGACCCGAGCCGAAGCTCTCAGCCCAACGTTGAGAAAGAAGAGAAGAAGCAGCAAGTGATTGATGGGCGGAGAGCTGCGCTCGAGTTCCTGGTCTCAATGGAAAAGTGCATGGGAGAGATGGGGATTTGCATGAGATGCGCGAACCTGGCCCACGACGGCGGCTGCAAGAACTATGAGGAGGCTGCTGGGAATGAGAAGGCGATGAAGAAGATCCGTGAGCTTCTCAGCAGCGATCATGTTTCCTCGAATGAAGAAATGGGGGTCCTCATCGACGTCCAAGGGACGCAAGAAAGGAGGACAAGAAGGGAAAGAGACAATAGAAATGTATAGCTATACCATCAATCTGGTGGAGATGGCTGACACGGCTGAGGGAGGAGAGCTACAATGCGGTGGCGTGGACCTCACCTACAATCCGTGCGGGGACAACAGAACGTTCAAGACGACGCTAGAGCAAGGGTGTGACACCATCCCATGTTACATCCCGAGGTTCGGCAACGTGAGCGATGTGCATATGCCATGGGCGTACGCATCTATTGTTGACCCCAAGTACTTTCCCAAGGGTGCCATCCTTGAACAGGTGGATGTGATGCAGCTTGGCAAGAGCGTCAATTTCTGCGTTGCTCCCTTTGACGGTGCTCCGCTATGCAAGATTGGCGACGATCGCTCGGTATTTGCTACGAGAGATCAAGCAAACCAGCCTGTGCAGAGTCCTTCGACACAAAATCGGCAATTGCCGAGGAAGTGTTTTCAGATGCGATGAAGGTGGATGGGTCGACATCGACGCAGTCATTGACGACCGGAATAACGACATATTCCCACCTGCAACTTCGAGAGGAAAACGATACATGGGCATCATGGAAGTGATCAAGTGGCAGGAATCCGGACACAAGAAATCGAGGTTTCAGGTCCTGGCAACAAGGTTTCCAAGCGTCATGAACCCGAATGACATGAAGGCGGCCAGGGAGGAGTTGAACTATGCTGGCCTGGATCGGGATGACATCGACAGGATGTTCAACAGATGCGATGGATGGCACAGGCCTTGGTGCATCCGAGTCACAACTGGTCACAGTGATTTTGGATTCATGAGTTCATCCGCACTGGCAAATAGGTATTCTGCAAGAATGGGTGATTCTCTCGGAGGAGCGTTCCATGTGACGTATGTGGAGAACCTGACGAGCATCGTACGCTGCGGGCTAGTCCCCGGCGGGATCGATGGCGGAAACAGGCTAGCGTTGCGCTTCGGAGCATTTGCTCCATGGGATGAGATGAACGTAGCAACGAAGGTGACGCTACGAAACGTAAGGTCGGGGGATCCGATTGCGATCATCTACATTCCCAGTGCAACCCTCGCGCGGTATGGAGCTGGAGTCGCGGCAAATGGGACATTCATGGTCTTTGACGTGATCCCGTTCTATGAGGTCAAGTCCATTTGGATTGGCAAAAGCAACGGAGGGAGATGCCTGGAGTACGAGGACGTCAAGCGAGCGTACTCAAAATGTGTGGAAAACGAGATCTGTCCGGGTTTCGTCGATTCCTCCCAGGAATCGGCTGCGATGTTCCTACAGAACGTCGCGAAGATCAACGAGAGGATGCCTGAGACCGAGGCAGGTGCCGACAATCTGCACTACATCAAAGATATGGTTGATCGTGCATGCAAACTGTTTCGGGAAAACAAGCTGGAGGAGTTTGACGCGCAGACCAACGAGATCAGGGACGAGATCAGCAAAGTCGTCATCCTGAATGACGTGACATGGGAAGCGCTACGATGCCGGATATGTCCGTCATGTGCGACCGCGATTCCCACATGCTTCTGTGTGTGCCTGGAATGTGGGGCGCAATTGATCTCTACCGAGAGATTTTGCATCCACATCAGTTCCGACGACGATGGGGACAACCAAAGGCCCAATGTTTCGGGTGATGCCAGGCGCGCGCAAGACGAAGCCAACCATGGTGCGGCAGCACAGGAAGAGGATGATGAGGCGGAGAACGTTCCTGAAGACGACGACATGGACACGCAAGGATACACGTCCGGCTACATGTCTGAGGAAGAAGATGGCGGTTGGCAATACCGCGACAATGACTTGGCGTCGCGGGATATCATTAATTCCCAGCGGATGGCGATTTGCCTTGATGAGCCGCGCGAAGCTCAATACATGGCGGGATTCATCGCGCTGCAGATGTCAAAGATGTGGGGGATGTTCGAAGGTGGTGAAAAGAGAACGATCGATGCCGCGCTCGAAGGGAAGCTAGGCTGCCCATACCACAGCGACTTCAAGAAGTGCCCCAACATGACTGAGCACGATCAGGAAGGGATCCTGTTGCCGTCAACAATAGTGAAGATTAGCCAATCTCAGAACGTTCAGACAAGGACCTTCCGGTCGGCTGAAGAGCGTAATGAATACATTCGTCTAATGGTATACAAATGCGAGGGGCTATACATATTTTACAAGCTGTGGATTGCAGCGAAAATCCTCGACATCACCAAAGACGAAATGAAGCTCCTGGTCAAGGATCGCGGTGATATCGTTTACAGATGCTTCTCCCTGGCTTTCAACTGTAAATATATATCGTTCGTAAGGGAAGGCTTGAACCTTGGCAGACATGGTTATTCGGTCAATGTGAGCGCCATTATTGCAGCCACTGACCCGAACAAATGCGACACACCCCTGCTGGATTGGTGCCTCCGAACGGGGCATTGGATACCAGAAGATCATCACAAGAAGTGTGTCCGGGCGCGAGAAGCCCAAAAGAATTTGGACGAAGAGTTCCGTCGACGTACCCACAGACTGTCCATTGGGGACAGGTATGCGTAACGCAGATGTGGATTATTATTGCTTATGTGGTGTGGTGCGCCCACCAACAGCAATACATATATTCACTCCGATGTTGATTGCGGCACGATGTGGGCTAGTCCCCATCTATTGCTTGCGTCTCATCAATGTCATTGCGATGGAACGACTCTACATCATGATATGATTTCATGCGTCCAAGATGAATGGATGTGTATACATTTACATATTCCGACGGCTATGACATTCCGGATATTCATGGATGGAACTATTACCTCATGGATGATTTCCTTTTCATTATATATATATATTATTCATGGTACCTGGAATGGCTATGTTTTGCATTGATTGCTCACCGATATTTCTTTGCCGGTGATATGCAGATTACTTACGATCATGCGCTGCTTTGAACTTCTATGGCCAACCCATTCTGTGGATGACGGCTGCGCGATGCGCAAATGCGGCAGCTGGGATGTTCAATGGTTACGTGATGACGTGAGGTAGTGCATACCTTGCATCTGTATATGGGAATGTGCTACGATTTGCGGATACACGTTCCAGTTTCAATCGAACCCGGCAGGTTTCACAATGAATGAACGGTGTAGCGATAGCGAGTGAAAGAGTGCTCGACACAATTTCGTAGCTGAAGCCGTGGCCATTGGAACGTTTTGTGGTGTTTGGACCGCATGATGAACAATGCGACCCAAATGGGGGATGTTAAAACCCTCCTGGCCCCGTGCCTAAATTGGGAAGCAGTTCTGAGGTCCGTGTTTGTGTTGCTTACAAGGTTCCATTGATTGAAAATTTGGCTCAAGTCACAAGTGAGGTTCAAGATCTTATGTGAAGCTGCGTTCATACGCGATCGGCAATTGAGAGCGGAAAACACTTCGCTTGCGCTGCATTTGGCAGGTCCACTGTTGTAACTATTATTCCTTCTCCCTTGCAACAGTTACACGGGTTCGGCTATAACGGTTTGACCGTATGCACCTTTCTACGTGGTTGGTATTTACAGCTGGAGGGTTCGGTGGACAGTGTCCCACGGGACGTCACCTTGCCGTCTCTTGACACGAAAGATGCTGCGCCACATCGTGTGCCCCATGGACGCCGCCTCCAGCTCCTCGACAATGTCCTCGGGGAGGACCATGACGCCATCCTGGCCGTCGCCGCCCTCTGTCAACCAGGCCATGGCCTTCAGAATGGCCCGAGCCAAGCGGAGCCTATCCGGATGCTGGTACTCCATAAGCTGGCGCGGGACGGACCTTGTGTTGCGGGGCCGTCTCGGTCCGCGCCATCGGCAGCTCCATGGCCCTCTAAACCGCTTCGTCGTCGTCCAAAAAGTCTTGCAGAGGAGGCGGGCGGCAAGGAAGCAGCTTGTCCCCACCCCTGAAGAAGTGGATCTGGAAGTGGTGATGACGCTCCTGGTCCAGCGGCGGCATGTTGCCGTTGTCCAGCTTGCTCAGCATCGCGCCCAGGAGAGAATCGGGGCGGTATGGAAGAGCATCACGCGCCGCGTCCGAAGCCAACCAAACCTTTTTTTTGATAGCCAGAAGCCAACCAAGAGCCAGCCAAAAGCCAGCCAGGAGCCAACCAAGTGAGACAAGTGATTTCCAGAGCCACAGAGGTCCTACTGAAACATTGAGACAAGTGAGACAAGTGAGACAAACACGATGAGACAAACACGACGCCTGTCGATTTTTGCTGCTTTTGAGCACTTGAGACAAGCGAGACAAGTGGGACGAACACAAGGGTGGCAGGTTTGCCTGTTTGTGAGCAATTTTGCTGAGATATTCGGACAATTGCGACAAGTGAGACAAATGAGACCATACAGAACGTCCCGAAAATCAGTGCCAAATGGCCGTTTTTTTCGTTTGTCTCACTTGTCTCACTTGTCTCACTTGTCTCACTTAGGACTTCCCTGGGTCTGGAAAAAAAACCTGTCTTTGGTGGCGGCTTGTCGTGGTGAAATGTTTCAAAAAATGTTTTTCCCGAATGGGTTGGATGACGTGAAGAGAGCCACACAGACGTCTCGCGCCGCAGAGACTGATTCAATTCGATCAGTAGACGAGCCACAAGGAGCGTTGGTCCCAACCACAGGAGATGGTGATCGGTGGGGATACTCGAGCTGATGAGATCTGCCAGCTGCTGACGAAGGAGGCCGACACGGACCTGCGCAGGTTGGTGCTCCTGCAACGACTCGTAGACGTGCTTGCAGGAGGGGTTCACTCCGTGGACTGCGCAGATGCAGTTGCAGTGGATGCTGTTGGAGGACGCCGTCGCCTCCGGTGACTCGACAGCGACACACTTGCTCAGTTTTCTGGCAAGCGCACGGGGTTCCCCTGTAGCCGCTCTGGCTCGCCTGACGAAGGGCGTGGGTGTCAAAGGATTGGCGCAAAATCTTGCCAGGAGTGGCGGAGATGTTGATGCGCGATGCGCCGGAGGCGGTCGAAGTCTATGACGACAATTCCGAGGAGGAGGAACAGGGTTGGCGTGCCCGTGGACAGAACAGGCTGAGGCCGCGGAGTTGGATGATGACGATCACCTGGACGAGCAGGCGGATGCGAACGAGGAGGTGCCCCAAATCCTCTTCGACAGGGTCAACCCAGCGGCAGTCAAAGAGATTGGCAAGCGTGTTCTCAGCAAGGTCTTCAGGACAGGCAACGGGAACGGCCCGACGGTGATGCGCATCTGTGAACATATCCTGGCACAGTGCACGTGGGAAGGTGGCCGGGGCGAGGTGCTTTCGCACTACGTACAGGGAGGAGAAGGGGATGGTCGCCATCGGCAAAAAAGGCAGGCGTTTCTCCAGTCACGTGAAGGCTCCCAAGAGAAGAAGCACCTTCGCCTAGCCGAATTGGCTCCGCTCATTGCTTCGCTTGGGACAGCCGGGGCATTTCGTCTTTGACTTGGAGAACTGCCACTTGGCAGTGCTGCGCGAACGCCATCAGCCAGCGGCCGACTCGGCGCTGGAGACATACTTCCAGGACAGGGAGCGCATCCTCCGCGACACACAACCCGGACCGCACCGTGGCCAAACAGCTCTTCCTGCGTCTTCTGTACGGTGGGTCGATCTTGGCCTGGAAGCGCGCGCACCGACTTGGGGAGTTCGCGACAGAGCAGTTTGCCGAACGGTTCGCAGCAGAGATGGCTGCCATGCGGCAGGCTGATTGCCAGGAAGAGCATCACAACGCAGCCGTACTGGCTTTCGAGCACGACGGGCTGTTCATCTACTGGCCGCTCGCGTTGGCTTGAGCACCACGGTATCCTGCGCCAAGCTTTCAGAGGTTCGTTGCAGTACCATGGCCTGTTCGGGGAAGTCGTGCTGAGGAGCCCGGCGGTTTCCAGCAAGATCCCATACTCGTTGAAGGACATCTTCAAGTTCATCATCGACACTGGTCACAAAGCCTGGTTCAGCGCCACACTAAAAACTTGGATCCTGACTGGAGACAGCGCAATGGACTCTTTGAGGAAGGCGAGCGAGAAGATTCTGATCCGCGACTTGACGGACTACCGCATTGAATGCACCTCGGAACAGGATGCAGGGTTTCGGAGCAACACTCGCTGGGAGTTCACTGGCCAGACTTTCCAGAACGGCGTTGCCGGCTGGCTGAAGTCGAATCTGGGAGAGTCCTCCGCTGCCTTCGATGTGGACGGAGAGTCCTGCCGCAAGTACCTGAACTTCTCCGGCAACGTGCTGAACAGTGAGACGCTGGAGTGGTCTCCCATCAGCCCCACATTCAAAATCACCCGCAGCACTAACTGGGAGCATGAATGGCCTGCCTGGTGGCCCGCGGAGGTTTGCACCGAGCTCTACGACGTTCTGGCCGAGGTGCGTCGTCAGCAGGAGGATGCGGAGAAGAGGAGGGTGGGACACCCTCGCTGAGCAGGTGAAAGCCCGCCTTGACGTCCTGTGCAAGAAGATCCCTGCGTTGCAGGTGGTCCACACCTGGACGGTGGATGACTGGGAGTCCACATTGTCTGAAGGGAGTTTTCGGAGGCGCGCAGGCGGCAGCCCTGTGGACCAGGGGCGTGGGCAGGAACGGAAAAGACACGCTGTGCAACATCATGCAGGCTGTCTTGGGGAGCTAAGCTGTCTTGATGGCAGCGCAGACACTGTCCCGAATCAGGGGCCCGAGCGCTCCATCACCGGCGTACGCGCTGTGCAGGGCACGTCGCTTCGTGGATAAGGTGTTCACCGACCCGAAGAGTGAGCTCACGGGCAGAGACATGTACAAGAAGATTCCTCCTTTTCCTCGCATCGAAAGGCCTCCCAGCCCTTGTCAACGATCTGGCCAACAGGGAACGGACCAACGTTGTGGAGCATGTGTCGGTGCTCCACGACCATCCCGTGGAAGCGAACCACGCACAGTGGAAGGACATTGAGGCCGTGGAGAGGCCAGCACGCTGGCGTCCGCCTTGCCGACGAGGGCGGCGTCGAGAACTGCAGAGCCCACCTCCAAGGAAGTGTCGACGGCCGACTGCAGGGCGTACGCGGTCAGGGTGCTGGCGTCCGCCTTGGAGGCCTGCAGCCCGGAAATGGAGGCGTCTCGGCTCGCGAGCTTGGAGCCAGCGCTGCGGCGGACGCGACGCCCAGGAGAGCGTTGGCCACCTTGGTGTCGACCTCCAGCAGCGTGATCCTCGCAGCGATGTCGAGGGAGTGCTGGTCCACCACCGTCCTGAGGCCGTAGTTGGCGGCCACCGTGCAAAGCTATTCTTCTGGCGCCTATAGCAAAAGCTATTCTTCTAGGGCGTATATTTATATACGGCCTAGAAGACTAGCCTTTTGTAGCGCAAAACCGTGCAAAAACCGCGCCAAAAAAACTCTCCCCGAGGAGTTTTAATTTTTTTAGGCAGCCTCAATGTCTCGTGCCAGCCAGCTGGTCAAAGCTCGGCGGAGGCCGGCTCGGCTGAGACTGGGGCAGGGTCACAGGGTTCAGACCCCAAGAGAAGGGGCGCGGCGTGTGGTTGGACTGCGCCTGGACTCGGAAGCCAGACTGCGAGGAGGCGGCTGCTGCCCGACGTGCTGCTGCCGGTGCGCAGAGTGGCGTCGTTCATGTTGTTGGCGGGACCGGACGTCCTGCACGGCCGCGTCCTCGCTGCCCTGCTGAGGCCGGAAGAGCGTATTCTCCAGCGCCCAGCCCGTGCCGCGTGCAAGACCGTAGGCTGCACCGCCTGCGAGGCCCACGGCCAGCAACTCCTGCCACGCCTGCCAACGTTCCAGCAACCTCGCCCGCGGTGGGCGCCAGAGCTGCAGCACCCTCGGCCAAGCCGCCCAGGTACCCGAAGGCTCCGTCTACGCCCTCGGCGGCAACGGCAACCTCACCCTCCTCCGCAGCCACGGCCGCCGTCTCCTCGACGGCTTGCGCTGCGCTTCTGCGCACGCTGCCCCGCCTTGTCCAGGAGGCGCTCCACGTCGTCGAGTCGACCAATGATCTGCGGAGGCGGCTGCGGCTGGCCCGGACGGGGCAGCGCGTTTAGGCGCACGTGCTCGGCTGCGTCCTGGAGCAGCTGCGAGCGGAAGGCCTGCAGGTCTGTTACTTGTGCGTAGGGCGTCAGAGCGAGGGCCAACTGCCCTGCGGTGACGTGCGTGCCGTCAGTTACCTCTCCGTTGTCCAGGAATTCCGGGATGTTGCCGGTGACAGGTCCTTCAAACATGTTTACATATGTTTTCGCCGACGCCTTAGTCCAGTGGCTAAGGCATCGGCCAAGGAGCTAACCGCTTCTTACTCCGCACGGGGCTCGATTCCTGCCGCGAGCGCAGTTGAGTACCATTCACTCCGAATTCCGGCCGTGATAAGTTTCCGCAAGTACGTGTCACCCCATGACACAGTCCGTGGGTGACCTTTTTCACGACCTGAAAGCGAGGCCGGCTGTGCGGCTTCGGTCTTGGAGCAAGGCCGGGTGGGCGGCTTTGGTTTTGGAGCAAGGCCGGGTGGGCGGCTTCGGTTTTGGAGCGAGGCCGGCTGTGCGGCTTCGGTCTTGGAGCCCGCGCCAGGCAGGTCACCGCCCAGGTAGCGAACCAGAAGACGACCTTGGCCGCCGTCTTGCCGGTGTGACAGAGGCTGGACTCCAGTTTGGAGTCCAGATCTGGGTAGGTGTCCAGCGCCCTGTGCAGGTGTTTTTTTAGCTCGCCTTGCAGAAACGCTGCCCAGCCGCAGCTGGTGTCTCAGAGGTACGGCGCATACCATGACCTGTCTGCAGCGATGGCATGCAATATTTCCGCCAGGGCCCAGCCGCAGCTGCCGCCCAAAAGGCTCGGTGCACAACCAGCCCCGCATGCTGTAGCTACTGCCAGGCCTCAGCCTGGCACCCATTGCACATAAGCCGGATGCACGCATTGCATCCAGCAGCCATATGACTGTTTCGACATGTCTCAACCTGGCACCGTGTGCCGCATTGCACACCAGCCGGATGCCACATGGCATCCTGCCGCCATCAATGCCTTCGATTGTTTCACGCCTCACAGGTAACACACCTGGCGCCTGGTCGAACACGCATTGTTGACCACGGGGGGGCGCTAGGGGTTTGTCTTTTCCCCTGTGTTTTAATCTTGGTTGAATCTTCGGCCGCGTGGCCATTTCTGCTTCAAGCCTTTTGGTAAGGGACATGCCTGGAGGGTTTGACCCCTCTTTCGTTCTTTTTTGAACCCACCCTCCCACCCTTTCACGGCCCAGGTGGCATCCAGCTTCCACAAGGCCTGATTGAGGGGCGCATGCACCCGCACGAATGGACGCTTGTTAGCTTCCAACATTTCGTTGGCTTACTGCATCTCGCTGCTCCCGCAGGACCATTTCGAGCATACGCAGCAAGGCCCACGCTGTGCACGCAATCGCACATTATCGAATGCCATCGGCATTCTGTCCGGCCCGGACTGGCTTGCAGGAGGACGCATCCTTTGCACACTTCAAGCATGTTGTCGGCTTACTGATCCCGCAGGACCAGTTTAAGCCTATGCAGTGAGGACGCATTCCTCGTTGGCCACACCAGTTTGAACCCATGCTGTGCACGCAGTTGCACATCGCTGAATGCCATCGGCATTCTGTCGGACCAGGCTGGTCCCCTTCAGGAGGACGCACTCCTCCCGTGCACACCTATGCACGCATTGCATACCGATGTGCAAAATACCTCCTATTTGTCTCACACCCCATGGGTAAAACACCCTGTGTGATGGTCGAACACGCAATGTTGACCACAGGGGGTATTCCGACAGGCTCCGCATGAGATGCGGGAAGATGGGGTGGACGCGCATCGTCACTCCACCTGCCTCTCAGAGCCTGCACTTCTAAGCAACGCTCAAGTAAAAAAGCGCGTATCGAGTTTGCTCCGGTCGGTTGCTTTTTTCCCTGCATGTCCCTTTAGGCTTGAAGCAGTGACCAAGATTCTAACATATGAGGAGGCTCCGCAGAGGGGTGCAGATACGGGGAAAGGACACGCGATGTCTTTCCCCCTGCACCTCTGAGCCTCAACCTCCAAGCAACGCCTTATAAAGAAAAAGAGCGTGCGCACATGTTTGTCGGTCGCACCCTTGTATCTTGCACTGCATGTTCCCTTTCGGATTGAAGCAGTGATCAAGATTCTAACGGGTGCGGATCGAGACGTTTCCGTTCTCCCTGTTGGCTTGAAACAGTGAACAGGCTTCTAACTGCATCGGTGACCGACCCGCTTCTTGGCAGAACCTCTGGGTTTTTGGGACTGGGGATTGGTTGGTTAGAAACCATATTTTGTGGCTTCTTTACCCCTAAAACCATTCGCCTGGGCGCAATGCTCGTGCCCGAATCGCATTTGGAAAGCATTTGATGTGGCAAGTCATTTGCCGAGACTGCAATGTTGCTGCTGCAAACAAACAGGAACTCATTTCGGGGCTGGACGATGCTGGGACACTTCTCGATGAAGAAACAAACACGAAACTCAAAATCCCTGACACCTTTTTGCATGTGTATGGGTACGGGTCAAAAAAGTCAACTTCAATTGGTTAATTTTGATGCTGGTTGCTTTGGAACCGTCCCACGAGCAGTGAGCTTGGGCAAACTAAACCTGCCAGCGATCAATCCGCTGGCTAGGCTGAACCTAGCAGCCAGCAGGTGAATCAACGAAATGTTGCAACCAGACTGTCACAGTGACAACATGGGTGTAATGTGGTGTGTGCCCATGAGCCTAGCCCGCATGGTTTTTGAAGATTTTCGGCTCTTACCCCGAGTGTGCCAATGGCACCGGCCGAACCCATTTGAAACTTGGCTGGCAAGACTGGAGCTCTGTTGGGACCTTTGATTTTGCAGGTTTGTTCTTTCAGAGCTTTAAGTTGCAAGGCAACCGAGTCGCCGAGGGCACATGTCATATGTGCGAAGCATCGTGTATTGCGCCGTTTTGAGTTCTTGTGAGAGACAGCGCGGGCAGCAAGGATAGTGAATCCTTGGCTGCTTGGCAAGCACTGGATGGGACAAACACAGCTTTTGGCGTTTGGCGTTTTTTGCAAAATGTCGCATTCAATTCCGTGCGTGGGGGAGCTAAGTATGCTGCGCATGATAGGGTTTCCTGCGGGTGTATGAGGTTTCTTGGCAATTGATTCGCTGTCACTTGCGCTCAGATGGTGGCCGTAACCCAGCGGGCACTTCCACTTCTGTCGCTTGGCCTTGCCGAGGCAACTCAGGTGGGCTCGTGGATGTACTTGATTGGAGGTTTCAACTGAAAACTAGGTTAAATTCAAAACATTCATTTTTCATAACACATGATGATGGCAAATGCACACATTTTTTGATTCTACACGCTTTGTGCAGGCAAAACTCACTGCAAGCGACGATGCGCTCTTTACGACCAATCCGGTATGTGGCCTGACGCAAGAGGAACTTGGCAATGCGGTTTTGTAGATGGGACGATATCCTGCTTATGTTCTCGCTGGAAGGATGATTGACTATTGGAACATGAACAAAAACGGCTGATGTTTTTGTTGTTTGGGACATCCCAGAAAAACTTGCCAGTTCTGCCATGACGATGTTTGCTTGTTCCAGCAAGGCTGTGGGTCAGATGAAGCTCTTGGAACCAAGGCCACAGTCACAACTGCATCAACCCCTTTGCCCCCGGGCTGATGGACATTCCCAGGCTTGCAGTGAACACAGGTTCGTGCCAGACCTGAGCTAGCAGCGTTGTGCGTCTGTCACAAGATGCCTGGTTTGCAGCGGGATCCGCATACTAACCAGTTTCCTCAATTGTGTTGCAAGAACCCATATTGCTAGAACCAAAGGGCAGCAGAGGCGCTTGCGAGATCCGCACTTCAGAACCACACGTGCTGCATTGCTGCATGCTGACAAGTCCTGGCCGTCGTCGTGGCAGGTTAGCAGGCCTTATTTGGCAGTGCTCACCTGCGGGGGAGGCGCGAATATTGCTTTGCCAGATTGACATGAATCGAATTGGGTGAGCATGGTCAGCTGAAGGCTAAGCCAATCGCCAGATAGATCAGCTTGTTTGGGAGGCAATGAGGTAGCAGTCAAAAGAATGACCAGGTTTCCAGGTTAGCTTTGCAAGACGGTCATGTTCACCTCTATGGATGTCCTGGTTGCAGGTCAAGAAGTATCTCACCTTCTGCAAGGCAGCGGCAACAGCATCACGATTGCGAGTGCTGGTTTACTTATCACTCTTCTTAGATCAGCTTTTCAGTTGGCGTTTGGGGATGTCCACGTTCTCTTTTCCTTTTCTGGATAGCCGTGGACGAGTCTACCCGACATGTCCGTCACCTTGGTGAGAAGTGGCATGAGGAGACTCGACGGACACTTCCGAGTTTTACTAAACTCAGTCGCGGATCTGTTGAAATGTGAGCAACTGGACACTAGTGAGAGTCTCTGGCAGACTCGGTGCAGGCGCACGTTGTCGATGCCGGAATGTGTTGAATACAAGCTAGGCACTGGTTGGAAATCAGAGGACAAACCAGAAGAGATCAGAAGAGACAGATGACAAGAGCTTTCAACGCCATCACTCCGAAAACTGCCCAATGGTGACAGGCCATGGAGGGGTATTGACAATTGTACGTGGAGATAAATACCTAGTAGGAACGCTTCCTCCCATTGCCAATCTGCTCGGGCACATCCCCCCTTAGAAAAGTGGTCGGCAGAGTGTTAAGCCAATGGGAGCTTTGTGAGGATGCTATAGACTATGATGCCGCGGTTCCCACTGCAAATGCGAGTGCCGCATTGAACAAAGTTGTTCTATCGCAAGACAGCGCGAGCCTCAGTCATAAGCAAGTACTCTCGTTGCACATTGTACTATGAAGGAGTCTTGTTTTGTGCATCACAGATGATCATTTTGTTGGGCAGACGAACAGCCACCAGCAACAATAATGCCAATGTCTAAGGCGCAGCATCTACAATGTATTTCTATCATTTGAATGCCCTTGGCTATGATGTACACTCCTTAGATCTGCCTGTTTTCGTTTTCGATTTGCTTGCTGTGTCGCGTCTGCGGGCAGGTGACCTTGATGTCTGTTTCTATTCTGCAAGGATGTTTTAAGTTCCAGGCCTGGGACTACAAGCACCCAGCAGAATCAGATGATGCCTGCATCAAGAGCATCTACAAGTTGCTTGGTTGAGCTTCAGTGGCAGGCCCTTGTTCGTTTCCCTGTCCCCAGGCTCTCCTGCTTGAGCTACTTTCCAAAGAATGAGGCCGGGAAATGCATGCATAGGTTTCCATGCCTAGTGTTGTAGGAGCACATTGTTTGAGCTCCTTGCAAGCGCTTTGTGTTGTGGGTACAAGCGGAACGTGTGCGAAGCTCACCCGTGTGACATGTCCTGAGCAGCAAGTTTCTGCCTGAGGCCGGTTGCAAAGTTGGCAGTCAGGTGCCCTTTCTGAGACCTTGCCGCAATGCATGCGGCAGCTGCTTGGTAGCAAGCATCAGTTTGTTGCGTGACAAACAGCGTGATGCAACAGCCAGTTTGCCTCAAAGCAGCTCCTGAATCAGCGGTCCATGCGCTTCTGGATTCTAGGCTACTTAGAGCAGTGCCACGTTTCTTGGATGCAAGAAGGGCGCGACATGTGACTTTCTCGGCCGGAAGCTGCAACGAGCTGCGGGCTGAGCAGGTCGAGTGCTGCGATGCGAGCACGCAGTGCGTGTTCGAGCACACAGAGACTGACGGTAGTCAGACGCTGGGAAGCCCAGGACTAAAGACGCGAGTCGCTTCTGCGGCCCTCGGAGTTTTGCAGTGTCCAATGTGTTTGGGCAAGCCTAAGGTTTGGATACTACGATGCAGACGGGCCATCAGCTTTATGCACGGGAGGCCACTGTGAGGTGAGTTGAATGTATGGTCCGATATGGTCCGCAAGTTGCAAGGAGCCTCCCGAGTTGCGCCTTTGGCAAGCGTGCTGCCCCCTGGCAGCATGGCACGTGGGGCGTGCCACCCAGAATACAGCACCCATGGGTTTAAACACACTTATGTCGGTATCCTACAGGCTTGAGCGGGGAATGGAAGGCGGATCGCATATGTGTTGAATGCCGAAGCAACGCAAGACAAGCAAAGCACTTTCCACACATGGCGTCTCGAGTTTCTGGAAGCTGGCATTTCCTTAAACATAATGTGGAGGTTCAATGCCTGAAGCTCGTGCAGTGAAGGGGTTGACCACAGCACTGAAAAAGCTTTCAAGCTCTACGCTGCTTTTCTCCAGGAATTGACCAAAACCATTCCAGGGGTATCCTGGAGCGAACAATTCTCGTCGACGCAGTGGATAGCTCATCGTTCTTTGCCCAGTGCAAAAATGCAATTGCGAACGCGCGGACCCAACTTGCCGAAGATACTTGCCACTGGATTGGCAATAAGAGTCTTCCTGCGAAAATCGAATTCACGGCGCTGTTTCTGCTTTTTGCGCTCCTTCCGTGGACCGCTTGGTCGCTTCATTCTTGCTGGAGATAGTCGCCAACAACGGTGATGACAGTCTGAGTCTTTGGGCCCGAGCAAGAGCGTTCCATTCTCGCTGAGCTTGTGGGAATGCCTTCTTTGCCCTCTTCAACATGCTTCTTGATCTCTGGTTTGAGCCAGTTGACTGCTGAAGCGCTGGTACTCAAGCAAAATGGATTCCTGAGTGAAGTAGCTTCTGCCTCAAGTTGAACTCATTGTCAGACGAAGATCCGCGCTGCTAGAATTTCCATAGTTCGTTCGTCGGTGAGGCTGCCTTGCTCCCTGCGGCAGAGGGATGGTGAAAGTACTTGCGAAAAGAGGTGAGAGTCTCAGCGCGATAGGAGATCACCTTGGTGAATGCGCCTTTGGTGCAAGTGATTGCAGTTGTCGACTTCCAGTCTTCCTTGTACTCATCCTTGCCATCGAAGCCAGCTGTGTGAATATGCAGCTTGTCAAGCGCAGCGTTCTTTTCCGCGATGATGACGCTGCAGACGGAGCCGTGCTTTTTGAGTTGCACGGAGTTGCTGGAACCAGGAGACAAATCAAGCGTGGTGAACAAGGCTCCGTTCCTGAAGCAGTCGCTTCTGAGACGGTCCAGCTGGGCTGCTTGAGCAATCTGTTGCCACCGGCGTGCTTGGCGCTTGAAGGGTGTGATCGATTGCCAAAGGAACTTTAAATGCCGTTGCGTTTGATTGTCGTCGTTCCGGTCACATTAGTGTCCTGGAATGCGCACAAATCGTAAGATTGTGTTGTCAGCAGCGGAATTTGGTTTGCGACTTGCGTGGTTTCCGGAGCGCCAAAGGCTAGGTCTTGCACCTTGCCACACCTAGGTCTTGATGCGCTCCGCGTCGATCTCGTCCAGCAGGGGATGCCTCACCTCAGATGTAAGGTTGTGCGGTATTCCGATTCCTGTCCTGGTAGAATTGAACGATGGAGGCTTGTCTTTTCAGACGTGCGTCTGTTTCTGCTTTGCGTGTCTGGAGTGAGGGAGATTGGCTTGATCTCCAAGCTGTTGTAAAAGAGTTTCCAGTCCTGCCTCTTGTTTCTTTCAGGTGGTGCTGCTGCGGCTTCTGGTGGTGCAGTGTTGGTCTAGCGCTCGTGATCTTGTCATGGTCGGTCGCGCTGCAAAGCCCACCCTCGGGCAGTATGCTGCCGCATCAAAAAGCGTGTGGCCCCCTATTGCGGGGAGCAAATCGATGAAGCGCACAGGAGGTGTTCCACAAAAAACACGTTGGTAAAACACACACACACACACACGATTTGCACACATAAGTAACTATGTCTCTTGCAAGAAAATGCTGGAACACTTTTGAATATGGCAAGTTACGCACAAACCGCGGCAAGTCGGCCCCAGCCAAACCGGCAAGTTCCTGCAGGTCTTGGTAATAGTGCCCTTGAGTGCGGGAAAGTGCGCATGCGTATGGACTACCAGCAATCGACATCCGCAAACGCCCCAGCCAGCAACCAGGTCACTCTAGAGAATGGCAGCGCCCTGGGAGGTGGCGTGACAAGATTTCCACCTGCATTCGGGATACTCATGGGCGTTGCACTGGTCACGACCAACGCCACGGCCCTTACGCTGTCATCACGCCTTCACCGTGTAAGACATATTATGCATTTTACCTGCATTTGTGCAGCAAGCTTGCCCCGTGTTGCTTCAATCTGTATGCTGCAGGATGAGGGGCTTGGGGGAAGCTAGATGGGGATTGGGCCTGTTTTCGAGCTGGCCCTGCACGCGCGTTATGGGTTGGCAGCGCCCAGCCACTTCATACGACCCTCCAATGCTGATGGGAACTGAAGTAGATCAGTTCCTGCATTCAGCTCCTCCCAGGCTTCTTCTGCTGGGCTTGCAGATGCCGCGTTCGGCCTTCGGCCGCCTGTTTGGGATGGGGAGCGGATCGACTGCGTGGCCTCTTGGAAGCATTTGGCTCTGGCCCGAAGTGCCAAGGACCGGCGGGCAGATATTTGCTGGGAGCCGTTCTGCTGCTCTGCGCCTCCAGCTTACAGGGGCGCCCTGGAGAAGAGGCTTTCCGAGGATCACCTTGTTTACTTATTCTTTGTCATGGGCGCTATCGACATGCTGTGGACTGCTTGAGAAGATGCCTGCATCCAAGGTGCTCGCTATTCATCCCCAGCCATCGCGTTTCTTCGCCTGTCAACTTTGGCAGTCCAGCAACAGTTGGTCGTGGCTTGTTGAGGTGTTTTATGGGCATGGACCACTTCTGCAACGCTGTGTGTTCTGCCAAAGGTGCCGAATTGGAAGAAGGAATCAGACTACCTTGTAGACTTTGAGTATGTGCCTGGCCTGCACTACTCCGGCAGGTGAAAAGACAAATTGCTTGGGATGCTCCCCTGAATGGGGTGACCCACCTAAGGAGTCTTGACCAGCGCCCGAGGTGCCAGAAGGCATGCCAGAGACTGCGAGCACCCTGAACTCTTGCCGCACAGCGCAGCAAGGGGACAAGGCGCAGGGCGCGGCACTTGCCTTGCGCCTAGAGCGCGTTGCTCTGGTTGAGCCCGCAGGTCTGCTCTGGCCATGGGCAGTGCAAGCCCTGGAGCATCGCGCCGCTGAAGGCCTGGCACACAAAGGGGCGGAAGGCTTGGGGTGTGTCTCGAGCGAAGCCGTAGCGTGCAAGATGGACTCTTTGCACAAGAGCTGGCAGGTGTCCAACGGGACTAGGGCGGCGGCCCAAGGCATTCATTGGCATCTTCCTTTTGCGGCCATCTCTGAAAGCCATCCTGGCAAGGCAAGCTTCACGTCCTTCTGCGAGTGTGACTACCTGTGGGCGGACCCGGAGCCACTTGGCTTTATTGCCAATCTCTCGGATGATCCACGTGCCCAATTTTCCTCCCCCTATTCCCCTATTCTCAGCCAAGATTAGAAATACTAAAACCGAACCCTTTCGTTTTTGGGAAAGGGGGTTTTGGGGGACGCCTGGAGGGTGACCAAAGCAGAAAGACCCGTGGCATGAGCCAGGATCAACCTTGTCTACCGACACAGTTTTATATAATTAGGCGGGTGCTCGCAGAGGCGTGCAATCCATTGACGGCAATTTGCATGGGGCAGATGCTGAGGTGCCGCACGCGGCGCAAGTCCCAGGTCAAGGCGGGCCGGATGAGGGCTCGGAAGTCAGCTGTAGGGCCATTTGTGGCGATGATTTGGCTGGCGATTGTTCGACTACTTACAATTTATCCGTGTGTAAGATGACAATTGTCAGTAGCATTCCAATGTGTCGTGTGCGACGGCAGGTATCTAATATCAGGCAGCTTTTGCTCAGACTTGCATGGAAAGAGCAAACGTGCATGTACCTGTGTGGAATCTGAAGAACATGGACATGTACCTATCCAGAGCCCATTGGCTTTGAGGACATAGCCAAGGCTGGGGACCGGCGTTGCAGATTTTCACATGATGGGTGCCTTTACCGCGAACGAGGAACGTGCATTGCAGATCCAGAGCCCCGTATGCCGATCCGCAGGTCATTTTTTTGCAGCAAGCACGCAGGTTGTTTGCAAGCCAGAGGTTTCAGGCGTTTGGCTTTGACAAGGATTTCGGAGGAGTACCCTCATTCCAAACTCGACCAAATTGGACCAACATCCAACTTAGTTATACATCTACTACTTGTGTGGAATGATGAATGGCAAACCTTGAGCGCAACTAGCCCAAGTGGCATCTTCACTTTGGAAAGGCATTTTTGCTGAGCCTTTTCCTGGGCTTCCTGGGTGCTGATCGCTTCTACCTTGGCTTCTTCTACTCTGCGTTGCCTGGCATTGACTTGTCGGCATGGTTGGCTGCACAATGCTTGCCCCCCAGCGAGCACATGCAGCAACGCATGCAATGCAGTATCCATCCTGCACTGCCCAAACCACGGGCAACATTGTGCCACCCACCCATCCACCCACCCACACGCACGCACGCACGATATGTTTGCACCACTCATCCCAATGGAGATGCACTCCAGCGCACAGGCAATATGCAAGCGCACTCGCATGCCCTTTGCGAAGAAACATGCTGAAAGTGCCATGAGGCACAGGGATGTAGAAGGACTATTTGGGAGCATGCCTTCCTGTTGTTTCAAGCAGGCTTCAAGCAGGCTCTTGCTTTGGAGAAAGGTTGACTGAGCAGTGGGCATTGGAAAGAGGCAGCATTCCAAGCATGAAGAGCGCTGTGGCAGTTGCCAAGGTGTGCTAAGCTGGCACTTCGGCTGCAATAGCATATCTTCTTGAACTCTCTAGCTGCAAAGTGCTGATTTTGCTGCAGGGTGCAAGGGGTTGCCTGGCGTAGTCTCTTGCAATGTATTGTCTTAGCACTCTACAAAACCATAACTTTTGCGGTTGCTTCTGCCGTGGTGCACATGAGGCATATTCAGCTGCCCCTTTCCCCCTTTCAGCTGTTGCTTGCAGGTGACGCTGGGCGGCCTGGGCATTTGGTGGCTGTATGACATTGCCACCCGGCAGCGTAAGTCGAGGTGGATCGACCGTCGGCCATGAGTTATCGGTGGCGGTCTTGTAGTCATGTAGTCACATAAGGTTTTGCAGTCATGCAGTCACGTAGTCAGCAGTCACAAAGTCATGTAGTCACTTAGACATGTAGTCATGTAGTAGTCATGTCAGTAGTCATGCAGTAGTCATGTAGTAGTCATGTAGTGGTCATGTAGTGGTCATACAATAATCATGTAGTTGTCCTGTAGTCCTGTAGTCACGTAGTCATGCAGGCACAAAATCAGGTAGTAGTGAGGCTCAGAATCATGTGGTCAGGTAGTCACAAACTTATGCAGTGACAAATTCATGTAGTCACAAAGTCATGTAGTCACGTAGTCATGTAGTCAGGCGTCCCAAAGTCATGCAGTCAAGTCATGTAGTCATGTAGTCAGGCGTCCCAAAGTCATGCAGTCATGTAGTCACAAATTCATATAGTCATGTAGTCATGTACTAGTCACAAATCAATGCAGAAATGTAGTCACAAATTCAAACAGTCATGTAGCAATGTAGCAATGTAGTCCTGTAGTCATGTAGGCATGGCTGGCCGGGGCTTCGCGTCGCAGGTTCGCATTGGTGCCAGTCCGGTCTACGCCCTGGACTTCAAGGCGAGGGGGGGGGGGGCGGAAAAGCCTTTCCTGTCTGCGTGCGGGCCTCTGTCTTGATTGCACCAGGTGGCTGGTGACCTACCCCATTGGGTTTTCCTCCTGCCCGAAGGCCCAGGCAAATGTCATTGTCACCATGATGGAGGTCTTTGATTCATATTTCCGCGGATTTCCGCATGGCAAGGCAAGCTTTCATTTCCGGACGCAAGTCCAAGGATAGTGGTTCTGGTGTTCTCCGTGCTGGGCTTGCTGTGGAGCCTGGACTCCTACGGTCGCAGCCGAAGGAAGAGGCGGAATGAGGCGCCATCCAGTTTTGTTGGGGTGGAGTGCGTGGGCAACAGCTTGCCTGAACTGCCTCAACAGGCCATGCGCTCCTTTATGGAGGAAGAAGGGTCCCTGAAGGTCCCCAGCTTCCTGGACAGCCCGCGACATAGTCCGGCGACTGGCACTGGGCGGTTGCGGGTGTTTGGTAAAAAAGACATGAAGCATGCGAGCATGCTTGGCACAGGACATTTCGAGGGAGATAATGAGATACTCTCACCTGTGAAAGTCGTTGCGTTTGGTTTTGGCAGCATGTTTTTCGTGTAATACGCACACGAAACGCATCCGGTAGGGTCGTTGCAACTCCGTGTGCTAGTGGCGTTTGGTTTAGCATGTTTTTACAAGAGACAATTGCTGCGTGATATTGAGGTCTTTTTTGTAGAGAAATACATGCTGAACGTGGTCCCTTGAGATGGTTTCATTGATCAAGTTGAGGTTTTTTGGGTAGGCCGAACGCACTGGCACACATGGAAAACACCTTCCCTCGATCGCGGTTTGTGTTGGTGATGTTGAGGCATTTTGGGTGACCAATCGCATTGGCATACGCCTGACAAAACACTTACTGGGTCCTTGTGGTTATACGCCCCGCAAGCCATGATCTCGCGCCGCAAGCAGTGTGCCAGTGGGGAAAGCTATTTAGGGTCATGATCATGCTGTCTTTTATGATGTGTGGCATGAAGCCATTTTGAATCAATTCGCATGGGTACACTCGTTTCACTTAGATGTTGCTGACGATGCAAGTGCTACCCCAGCCCCACCGTACACAAAGCCAAGTGTCTGGTGTGCCATGGGGGACCGGATACTTTGAGGAGTGTTTGGTGAAGGGGCGCTGTTGCACGTTGAGGCCCACTCCCGTCACAAAACGCAATGGCACACTGCCTCCGGCCAAGATAATGAGAAGATTCAGTCAACTAAGACATGGGAGTCTGGTTCCTTGTGTTGTTCAGCTGTGTGCCAGTAGGATTCGAGGTGATAGAAGTTGCAGGCTTAGATGTTGCTGGCGACGCAAGTGCTACCCCAGCCCCCCACTGTACACAAAGCCAAGTGTCTGGTGTGTCATGGGGGGCCGGATACTTTGAGGAGTGTGTGGCGAAGAAGGCGCTGTTGAATGTTGAGGCCCACTCCCATCACAAACGCAATGGCACACTGCCTCTGGCCAAGATAATGAGAAGGTTCAGTCAACTAACACATGAGTCGCATTGGCACACGCAGTCATCCTCAACAAGATTCCTAGAACAGCTTGCGTTGTTGAAGCTGGGGCTTTGCGAGGCCAATCGCATTGGCACAATCAATCATCCTCAACAAGATTCCTAGAACAGCTTGCGTTGTTGAAGCTGGGGCTTTGGGAGGCCAACCGCCTTGGCGCACGCAATCATCCTCAACAAGATTCCTAGAACAGCTTGCGTTGTTGAAGCTGGGGCTTTGGGAGGCCAACCGCCTTGGCACACGCAATCATCCTCAACAAGATTCCTAGAACAGCTTGCGTTGTTGAAGCTGGGGCTTTGGGAGGCCAAGCGCATTGGCACACGCAATCATCCTCAACAAGATTCGTAGAACAGCTCGCGTTGTTGAAGCTGGGGCTTTGGAAGGCCAAGCGCGTTGGCACACGCAGTCATCCGCAACAAGATTCCTAGAACAGCTTGCATTGTTGAAGCTGGGGCTTTGGGAGGCCAATCGCATTGGCACACGCTTGAAAATCACGTATCTTCAACAAGTGCTTGTAATGCGTATTAGGCTAAGGCCGACAGTCTGCTTAACACATCAATTGGTTTCAACGGCCTGCTTTTCAGGCTGAGGCCTAGGTGGGTTGCGGCTGCACGTTTTCTTTCTTTTCGGACTCGTTTTAGACTCGTTTTTGGACTCGTTTTTTCCTGGGTAAACTTGCCAAAAACTTAACACAAGGCACCTCCTACTACTGCTACTACTACTACTACTACTACTACTACTACTACGACTACTACTACTACTACTACTACTACTACTGCTTCTGCTTCTGCCACTACTACTACTACTACTACTACTACTACTACACTATTACTACTACTACTACTGCTACTGCTACTGCTACTACTACTACTACTACTACTACTACTACTACTACTACTACTACTACTACTACTATACTACTACTACTACTCCTGTTTAAACAGTGCTCGGTTGCGGTTGGTTCTGCGATGTGCCATGGGGGTTGCTTGTATTTGGCGCTTTGAGAAATGTGTTCAAGATGTTTGGTTGCCTTTGGGTATGCATGTGCCATGGGGATTGCCTTCACACTAGCACATGAACTTGTGTTTGAAAGAATTGTTTCAGTGTTGTTGAGCATGCGATGCGCCATGGGGATTGCCTTCTTTTCGGCGAGCAAGCATACATAGTCAAGGAACATTTCGGTCCCAACTGGTATGCGATGCGCTATGCTGGTTGCCTTCTTACTCATGCTTAGACATGTGTGCTTCAAATGCGTTTAAGCGCCTTTGTAATATGCAATGTGCCACGGGGATTGCGTCCGTAGTGGCGCTCAAGCAAAGCAGTTTCAGGAGACACGTTGCGGTTGATTATGCAACGTGCCATGGGGGTTGCCTTCATTTTTGTGCTTCGAAAAGGTGTTTTCAAGATGTGTTTGGTTGCTTTTGGGTATGCTTGTGCCATGGGGACTGCCTTCGTACTAGCACATGAACTTGTTTTTGCAAGAATTGTTTCGATGCTGTTGAGCATGCGATGTGCCATGGGGATTGCCTTCTTATTGGCGAGCAAGCACACATAGTCAAGCAACATTTCGGTCCCAACTGGAATGCGATGCGCCATGCTGGTTGCCTTCTTACTCATGCTTAGACATGTGTGCTTAAAATGCGTTTAAGCGCCTTGTAATATGCGATGTGCCATGGGGATTGCGTCCGTAGTGGCGCTCAAGCAAAGCAGTTTCAGGAGACACGTTGCGGTTGATTATGCAATGTGCCATGGGGGTTGCCTTCATTTTTGTGCTTCGAAAAGATGTCTTTGAGATGTGTTTGGTTGCCTTTGGGTATGCATGTGCCATGGGGATTGCCTTCGTACTAGCACACGAACTTGTTTTTGCAAGACTTGTTTCAATGTTGTTGAGCATGCGATGTGCCATGGGGATTGCCTTCTTTTTGGCGTGCAAACACACACAACTGGTATGCGATGTGCCATGGGGATTGCCTTCTTACTCGTACTTAAACATGTATGCTTAAAATGCGTCTAAGTGCCTTGTAACATGCGATGTGCCACGGGGATTGCGTCCGTAGTTGTACTCAAACAAAGCAGTTTGAGGAGATCGCGGTTGATGATGCAATGTGCCATGGGGGTTGCCTTCATTTGTGTGCTTCGGAAAGATGTTTTCAAGATGCATCTGGTTGCCTTTGGGTATGCGTGTGCCATGGGGCTTGCCTTCGTACTAGCGCATGAACTTGTTTTCGCAAGAATTGTTTCGATGTTGTTGAGCATGCGATGTGCCATGGGGATTGCCTTCTTTTTGGCGAGCAAACATACATAGTTAAGCGACATTTCGGTCCCAACTGGCATGTGATGTGCCATGCTGGTTGCCTTCTTACACGTATGCTTAAATACACGCAAGTGCCTTGAGTATGCGATGTGCCATGGGGATCACGTCCGTAGCGGCGCTCAGACAAAACAGTTTTAGGAGACACATTACGGTTGATTATGCAATGTGCCATGGGGGTTGCCTTCATTTTTGTGCTTCGAAAAGATATCTTTGAGATGTGTTTGGTTGCCTTGGGGTATGCATGTGCCATGGGGATTGCCTTCGTACTAGCACACGAACTTGTTTTTGCAAGACTTGTTTCGATGTTGTTGAGCATGCGATGTGCCATGGGGATTGCCTTCTTTTTGGCATGCAAACACATGTAGTCAAGCAACATCTTGGTCCCAACTGGTATGCGATGTGCCATGGGGATTGCCTTTTTACTCGTACTTAAACGTGTATGCTTAAAATGCGTCTAAGTGCCTTGTAACATGCGATGTGCCATGGGGATTGCGTCCGTAGTGGTACTCAAACAGCAGTTTTAGGAGACACTTGCGCGCCGTGTGCCAGTGGGGAAGGCTCAGTTGCAAGGACCCTGCCGGGACTACTCGTTGCGTTGCTTTTACTGGCAGGCTGCGGACTTTCAAGAAAAACACGAAAATGCAAGGACTTTCGCGTTTGGGTGTACCGGCCGTTTTGCTCGGAGACTCGAGGCCAGAAGGCTCGGGACCACTGGAACAGGCCAGGCATCCGATCGGCAAATCACGAAGCAGCTGGCAACTTGTTTTGTTTCATGGCTGTTTTTAGAGTTGTCTCTAGCATCCTTTGCCAGGAGCCCTGTGAACTTTGCCTACGGCACGCTTCCAGAGTACCCGAGCGCCAAGATGCCGTATGTGCACTGAGAGCGCCGCAGCCCCGAGAGGACAGCGCAGGCTTCAGGGTCGAGTGTTTCACCGCCGCGAATGGTGAGCCGTTGTGCCGGAGAGAAAAATGCCATCTTTTGACTGCAAGCAAGTCTAAGAAGTTGTCATTTCAAGTTCGCCTACTGCCAGGAGTCCAAACATGCAAAGCAACTCACTTTGGCTGACCGCAAGCTACGGGTTTCTCCCCTCAGTCACGTGTGCATGATGTTGGTGCACGGTCACATCCCATTCAATTTTTGCGTGCAGAAACTACACCTTTTTTTCCTAGATGGGTTTGGCTCAGTCGACGAATCAATGAAGCGGTCAGTTTTACAAGTTTGAAAATGACAATTTGCAGCCTAAAGCATCTTGGCTTGGTCTTTTGAAGATTTCTTCTTTGTCTAGCTGCGATGGCGTCGGAGGAAGTTCTGAGAGCTTTCCAGCGCTTTGACAAAGATGGTAGCGGCAGCATCAGCCGTGACGAGTTAGGAGAAGTACTCCAAACTTTGGATAAGACATGGGAGGATGCTTCAATTGACAGGCTGCTCTCTGAGGCAGATGAAAGTGGTGATGGTGAGTTGCAAGTTGCAGAGTTCATTCGCTGGGTGTTTGCGGAAGACTCGTCATTATTTGAAATGAAGGATGCTTGTCAACCAGGAGAATATACAATTTCAATTTCTGGATGTCCTCTGCAAGGCTTGAACGGGCAATATGTCCAACAGAAGCAATACTATGGTCGACGGCCCGTTTTTGTAAAGCCTGGCAATGCTTACACCAGAAAGTTTCTCTATTACAACAAGCCCGGCCAGATGTGGATGATCGGCAAAAGCACAAGCAAAACCATGAAGGTTGGCATGGCCATGCTTCAGACAACCCGCGCTGTACATTTGGCTGGCCCGAATGCCACTTGGGCAGTCAATGTGCCAATAGTCCGTCACAAGCAGAAGACGCAGCAGTCCTTGAAGAAAGCGCCGAAGATGACAGCGGTGCTTCCAAGTGCGAAGAGTCATGAGCAGTTGATTGCAGAAACTCCGGCATTTCTTGGGGTGCTGTCTAGGTGGGACATTGTGTCTGGCGGCTTCAAAAAGAAACAAGCGGGACTGCACAATCATCGGCCTGTGTACTACAATGAGGAAAAGGGTACATGGATCTTCCACAACCAGGTCAAGAAACGTTGGGAGCTTGGAAGGGAAGTTTCAGACAGCGCAACTCCTTTGGGACAAGGTGTTGAATCGAAATGCTATTCTCCGGACCAATGTTGCTGGGAGCAAGGTGTCAGTTTGTGGGCTGCCAATCCAGACGCACCACCCATGTCAGTGACGGTCGAGGATGGTTTCTTTGATGAAGAATTCCCTCATTCTCAACAGAGCATCCAAGAGGACAAATTTCCTTGCGAATGGATCAGTGCCAGAGATCCTATTCTTTGTGACTCTCCAGTGCTGTTTGATGGTATTGCGCCTTCAGACGTCTATCAAGGAGGTATTGGTGACTGCTGGCTCATCGCAGCCATCTCTTGCGTTTGCGAGTTTCCAGGTGGGCCGAGTTTAATATCCCCAAGTGGGGTCCGGAGAGCTTGTGAGCAGAGTTCTCAAGTCAGACTTTCAGGAGCACCAGCCCCTGCAGCCAGCAGGGGCCGGATGATTCCGGGTTATGAAGGGATCAACCGTAGAAGTCCCCACCATGTTCAAGTATCCGCTTACAAGAAAGGGAAGCTGCCCTTGAAGCTGAGCGCAAGCAAAACTACAGCACCAAAATGGCATGGATGAAGAACCTTTGAGCCCGAAGATGTTCTGCCCAAACGCCCTCTGAAATTGCCTTAGAACAATTAGAAGCTGCTCGTGCTATCCAAGAGCTGAAAGCCAGAGCTACAGCACCAAAATGGTGTGAATGGAGTACAGTCGAAACGGGGAACTGCTTCGCCGGGGAAGCTCTGGTGGGGTAACTGTGTTGAGACCGTTGTATTTTGACCCTGTGCAGGTTATGTCAGAGATCACCTTTTCCAGACCAAGGAGTTGTCCAATGACGGCAAGTACGAGATTTGGCTGTATCATTGGCCAACGAAGGAGTGGAGATTGGTGGTTATCGACGACTTCATCCCATGCATACCTCGTAAGAATGGCTGGGAACTGCACGCTAACCCTCGCTTCGCGAAGATTAAAAGCGACAAAATGTATGTATGTTTGCTGGAAAAAGCTTTTGCCAAGTTCTCTGGTTCCTACAATGCCTTGAGAGGTGGCCATGGAGTTGCGGCTTGGGTGGCCATGACTGGCGAGACGGATATCATCGGTTTGTTTCGAGAGAAGCGCTTTCCGGAATGGGAGGTAATGTCAGACACTTTGCTGGTACGCGCTGAAAAAGATGGATCAAGCGAACAACTTGGAGAACTGAAGAAAGGCGCGAAGTTGGAAGAGATTAGACACCCAGCTGCACTCATGAGGTTTGTCTGTTTTCTGGATGGGATCCCTACTGCGATATAATGTCACGCCACGCTACGCTTGAAGCAGAACCACAGATAAGTCGATGCTGTTGCGTTCACACTGTTTCGGTGGATCTGTCAGCCTTTCCAGTCTTTCATGTCCCAATCTTTGGGTGACCAGTTTTGGCGTGTCTGGCTTTGGATGCCTCAATGTGGTTCTTGAGTTCTTCAGGTGCATTTATTCCCTCACACTTGGTCTTATTACTATTTTCTTTTTGAACTGATCAACTCACGTAAAGATCCAATTGGGCCGAGCATCATGGTTTCGGAGCTCTTTCCAACCAAGGAAGAGATGGACAACAAGTGCAGTACAAGAAGCTGGAAGGAGAAGGCCCAGATGAAGGATGGGTCTCTGTTCGTTTGCGCGGTCGAAAGGTGGCCAAGTGCATCGACCCCGTCGAATTCAAGTATCGAGACCTGTCTTTGCCTGAGAAGATTGTGTGGGGCTTCGGCTGGTCATTCTGTCTGGACTCAGTAAATCAGGATGGCCTATGGGAAAAGTTGGTGGAGTATGACCAGAAGAACTACCTGTTTGGCTGTCATTGGTTCCTTTCCGAGAAGGAAAAAGAATATCAGGAAGAGTATGGCATAGTTGATGGACTCATACCAGGACATGCGTATTCAATGCTTCATGCGAGAGAAGTTTTCGGCGAGCGATTGATTTGCATCCGCAATCCCCATGGAAACGGCGCTGAATGGAAAGGTCCTTGGTCAGATCAGAGTGAAGAATGGGAAGCCAATCCTGAAATTGCTGAAGCCTTGGACTATGCAAACTTAGGCGATGGGAAGTTTTGGATGGATCTTGATGATTTCTGCCGAACATGGGATGCAATTACTGTGTGTCGAAAAGAAATGCCAGTGACCCGAGACAGCTTTAAGACTGAGACCACGCAAGCTTCACAAGACGATGAGGAATGCTATGTTGTTGTCGCAGCTGGTGAAGTGAAAGGAGTTTTCACGGATCTTGATGAAGCAAAGCAGGCGCTGAATGAAATCCCACACGAATCAAAGCAATATCGCATGATTTGTGCAGCTCAATATGGCAAGGTCCAAGATGACCCACACTCTGTCGCAGGGCAGAACCAGGGAGCAGGCATGGCAGAGGGCTTCAACAAATGCTGGTGGGGTTGGCCACAGATAAGGGAAATGAACAAGATCGCGCAGGAGTATTTGCTAAACCATCAGGCTTCCCCAAAAGCAGAGTCTGACAGCGAGGAATGCTATGTTGTTGTCGCAGCTGGTGAAGTGAAAGGAGTTTTCACGGATCTTGATGAAGCAAAGCAGGCGCTGAATGAAATCCCACACGAATCAAAGCAATATCGCATGATTTGTGCATCTCAGTATGGCAAGGTCCAAGATGACCCACACTCTGTCGCAGGGCAGAACCAGGGAGCAGGAATGGCAGAGGGCTTCAACAAATGCTGGTGGGGTTGGCCACAGATAAGGGAAATGAACAAGATCGCGCAGGAGTATTTGCTAAACCATCAGGCTTCCCCAAAAGCAGAGTCTGACAGCGAGGAATGCTATGTTGTTGTCGCAGCTGGTGAAGTGAAAGGAGTTTTCACGGATCTTGATGAAGCAAAGCAGGCGCTGAATGAAATCCCACACGAATCAAAGCAATATCGCATGATTTGTGCAGCTCAATATGGCAAGGTCCAAGATGACCCACACTCTGTCGCAGGGCAGAATCAGGGAGCAGGAATGGCAGAGGGCTTCAACAAATGCTGGTGGGGTTGGCCACAGATAAGGGAAATGAACAAGATCGCGCAGGAGCATTTGCTTGCACAAGTGTCACAGTGATTTGGCAGCCGCTGTGTCTTTGCTCTTTCCTTCAAAGGAGGAGGATCAGAGTCGTTGGTTTGGGTTGGCGAAGCCACCCTGCCTTAAGGTGTTGCCAAACAACTCAGACACCCAGAAGCTGAAAGAGTGTTTGTGCTTGCCTCTAGATGGCTTGCCTTCGTTTGTTCAAGCTCTCTTTCCAAGTTCCCCAAACAGCTTAGGTCTTGGGGTTTGCTGTCTCCCCACGTGTCTCTTTGCTTGTGCTTGCTGACTTGAACCAGCTTCTCTGAATGTGTCTCCACACGTTCTGAGGTGGTTTTGAGGTGGTGGGTTTGAAGTGTTTTTTTGACGTGGTTTTGAGGTTCTCGCTGAGAAGTCATCGTCAACAGGAGTTTCTGCTTTCAGCTCCCTTAGCGCCAGCGTTGGCTGCATTTTGATCTCGAGAACGTCCCATGCTGACGCAATTCCAGTCCAAGGACCATGGAGTCGATGTGGGGGAGTTTTCCGCGCAAAGTCCTTCTGATGGCTGAGCAAAGGCGAGGGCTTGGGAGACATTTTGTTCTGTCTGAAGCTTCTTGAACCAGACCCGCACGCGCCTTTGCATCTTTGGCTGGTCTTCTTGCAAGAAACTACCTTGTCGCTGATGAGAGGTTTCGAGCTCACACTTCGTGTTTGCGAGATCTCCTCGGATGTCTTATGATCTTGAAAAGAAACTTTTCTGACTGATGTAAATGTGGACAAATAATTTAGGAGCTCCTCGTATCTGACATCCGTCGTACAAGGGCGGCAACTTGGCACTGACGAACTAAGTGTTTTCTCAATTTTTCCGCGTGGACGCCCAGCGCACGGGCCTCCGCGATCCATGTCAGACACCTGCTAGAGCATTTGTGTCCCGTGCTGGAGTAGAACCGAGCTCATGAAGGGTTAGAACAAACTTAATCTTGGAACTCTCCAGGACTAAAAAGGCTCTTACGTAAAGTAGTTCAATGATGTAGCGCGCGAGATGCGCGAACGTCAAGTCACTGGAGAAGCAGAACTCCTCCCCTGCCCGCAAACCGGTAAAGGGAAAGGGAGTTCGTTATCTGGAGAATGCGCGTTTTCACGGAAGTCCAATGGGCTGGGTTTGCTTGGAGCACTGGTCGCGATTTGGGTCGCAAGATTGAACGTTGCCATGCAGAAGAAACGGAACCAACAGGCAACTGCCGCAAGATCGGATGTATGACGAGGGTTTTTTCGGAACCCATGAACAGCGGCGCAGGCTTTCAAAAAGGGCTCCAATTCTTGACGGTCTGACACCTATACATAATATATAT